>NC_051165.1:76616290-76841290 GCF_013339725.1 Rhipicephalus microplus | reverse complement strand
GGATGGATGGACGCATGGACGGACGCAGGAGTGGATGCATGGACGTACGCATGGATGGACGCACAGATGGATGTGTGGACGCACGAAAAGACGCACGCACGGACGGCCACACAGACGCGCGCATGGACGGACGGAAGCAAGAACGAATGGATGGACGAATACTTCGCCCCACTCTCCATCAATCACTCCGTGGATATGCTGCCATTTTTGTTTACTTTGTGATGGTTTGCTCTCCCCTTTTTGCAGTCGCACATTATGCGCCATCAAGACGCCTACTCAGAAATATTTCGCCCAGCGTCGGAGGATGCTACAGCTGCTACTACTCAAAGCATCATTCGTAGGCATAAAAAGCCGGCACGCCAATATAAATTATCTAGATACCGGGGCATACGGGTGTGCCCGGGGGCGATACGGCGGCACAAGCCGCTGCTGCTTCCACAGGTGTGTCGACCAACTTTATTCTGCCCCCGCCCCTCAGGGTGAACCCGCATGAGCTATTAAGTCAAATGGCTCACTCGGTAGCCACAATGCACTACGTACACACATCCCTGCGTCATGCTAGTAAAAAACGCATTGCGCAGGTTACCCCACCAGTCCTATTCTCCAGCAAACATACGCTTTTACGCTCCAAAGAAGTCTTCATTAATAAGGTCTACGCGAATTCTGCATACACACCATATTTTTTTTAGCAAAATGGCGACGACCGGACATTGCGAGAGTGACGCGCAATCACTGCGGGCTGCACTGCCGCGCAGACATTCACCACTTTCTGTGGCATTTGAAAAAGGGCGAATGGCCATACAAGCTTTGCAAACCACAAATTATCGTGAAGCGCTCCTTACGGACCCGGACACGCAGTTATTATTTGCCCAATATGGAAGTCAGAGCGGCCTGATCAAAGTGGTTTAGGGGGTCCGACAAACCACAGTACTGATCCTATACCACCTCAGTACCACTGATGGTGAATACTATAGGTGTGAAACCCTTGACACTGTGAACAATTAGTGTAGTTAGAAAGCCCTGCTTATCCCCGCAGAGGTTCTGTGCCTCCTCCATTTCTTTAATAAAGTACTCACTATCCAACTAGTTTTGAACCATGTCATGTGAACGAAACCACCGCAAGGGCAGCGGGACCATGTAATGTAAATTATGACATTCAATACATACAGATCATGACTTTCATGCTATGAATAGTCAGATATGCTTGTCATACGGTCATGTTATGTTATACCAAGTTTGGCATCGATGCCATTGACAAAACGACCAGGAGAGCTAAAAGTCGTAGGCAGCTATATAGATAGATAGATAGATAGATAGATAGATAGATAGATAGATAGATAGATAGATAGATAGATAGATAGATAGATAGATAGATAGATAGATAGATAGATAGATAGATAGATAGATAGATAGATAGATAGATAGATAGATAGATAGATAGATAGATAGATAGATAGATAGATAGATAGATAGATAGATAGATAGATAGATAGATAGATGGATAGATAGATGCGCTCAATGTCGCCGAAGTTCACTAATTATTAGCCTTCAGTGACACAAAAATACCGCCTGTATCTGCAACGAGGGAAATCGAGTAAATGCCCCGCAAAGAGGGGGGGGGTAGCGCGTGAATGATGCGTAATAGGGTTTTTTTGGGGAATGCCCAATTGTTATTTCGTATTTATTACTCTTATTTGTCCACGTTGTCGCCGGACGACTTCCTCTTCTTGCTCAAGCGATCACCTCGATCTCACATGAGCAGTAAGAGGATGCCCTGCGTAGAAATCAGCTGGCGGAATCCGAACATGGCGTCTAGAAAGCACCCGTTGTCTTCATGGTGCGACGAGAGCTGGTCATGGATCATATGCTCAAACAGCTTGCCAACACATGAAGTGAGAAAAATGGGTCTTAGGTTGTCAACAGCTATGGGCTTGTTAGGCTTAGGTATCATGATAACCTCCAAATGCTCCCACGTTGCCGGAAGTTCTTTGTCCCAGCAGTCATTAGAGAGTTTTAGTACTGCGGAATGGTGCTACGTACGCATTACGCATGCGCCTTGCGTTACGTGGCGTCGTTTGCCACTAATCGGATTTTAGTACGCCGTAGTACCCGCGTACGTAACGAGCGTGAAGCGTGTTGCCCCATCTGGTATATTAAAATAGAAGCACGTGTTGTTGACAGCCAATGTGAGCCAATCCAAGTGTTATAGCCAGATTAGGGCAATATTTCAAGCCACAGACCCGGTCGGTGCTTGCCTTCGATGCCGCCATT
Source organism: Rhipicephalus microplus (assembly GCF_013339725.1). Classification (NCBI taxonomy): domain Eukaryota; kingdom Metazoa; phylum Arthropoda; class Arachnida; order Ixodida; family Ixodidae; genus Rhipicephalus; species Rhipicephalus microplus. The sequence goes on along the minus strand of NC_051165.1, from coordinate 76,839,019 downwards.
TAGCGAAACGAATTCTCGCACTGTCGCGAACTTGTTCGAGAGTGGCGCGATCAGCTCATACGTACGCACGCACGCATCTCATGCGTGCGTACGTAACAGCTGCGTAGGTAACGCGATACGTGCGCGTTGCGGTCTGCGCATGCGCACTACGCAGAACGTGGCGTCCTTGCGTACGCAATGCCGCCACGTATGCAGCGTATGCAGTACTAAAACTTTCTATTGTAGAACCGTAGGAGAGCCGTCATAGCCTCATTCGGTAGCAGTCAGAGGTGCTTGTTGAGCGCCCTGTCTTTGTCTGGACTCGTGCTGCTTGTCAGCTTAGACAGGGCTGCTTGAACCTCTGTTGGTGTGAGGGGCCCATCAAGGGCGATGTTGGGCATGCCTTCGTATTCCTTGTGTGGTGGTGGCTTTGCCGCTGATTGCACAGGACCACGCAGCTTGTGGCATAGTTCGTTGAATAGGTCTTCCTCCGAGCCGTTGTAGTTGTGTGTTAGCTGACGTACTTGTCGCCGCTGCTGCGTCTTGATGGGGCGGTCACCAAGAGGTGTCCGCAGCAGGCGCCATGTCAGCTTGGTGCTGAGCGTACCGTGCAGCTTATCGCAGAAGTAACCCCAGTTGTGTTTCGCTAACTGCTCGGCATACTGTTGCGCTTCTTCTGTCTAAAAGGAAATTCTTTTTCTGAGTTCAGTTTTATGGGCGAAGCAGCTTAAGGTGTGGGTCTGTCCATCCTCCGTTGGTGAATGTAGCCACCGGTGGCACGTACCCGCTCTAGAGCAGGTATGTGCCACCGGGTATGGTACAGACTAGAAGGCAGACGGACGGATGGACGGACGCGCGAACGTACGGACGGATGGACGTGCGTGCGGACGGGCAGACGAATCAACGGACTCACGGACGGACACGTGGACAGACGGACGGACGCATGGATGAACTCACGGATGATCGCACGGACAGACGGAAGCAAGAATGAACGGATGGAGGGAAACAAGGACAAGCTGACGGACGCTTCACCCCACTCATCATGATTCATTTCATGTATATGATGTGATCTTTTTTTTCCTTCTCCATCTCTTCAGTAAGGCTTGTACAGCCTCCCAGAGGTGATGTAAGTACGAGTCTATTGCCGGATTGTCTTCGTTAAGCTGCATTACTTTGGTGCACTGTTGGGCGGTACCTACAACCTCAATGAGCCAGGAGTCGATGTTCACTATTGCGTCGTCACCAACGAGCTAATTTTTGAAGGAGTTTCAATCTGTCAGTCTTGCTGTGTCTGTTTTGGTAGGTGGTTGTTCACGATCAATTCTAAGTTAAGTTATGTGGTGATCACTACCGAGTGTCTCAGGGAGACGGGTCCATCTCACCTTGACGTCTCGTGTAAAGGCGAGGTTCGGGGTGGTATGTCCCAACACGCTGTTTCCCACTCTCTTGACAAGGAGTTGATTCTTCAACAATGAGAGGACATGCGACAGACCGGAATCATAGACTCTCACACCTTTCTTGGGGGTGATGGCATAGCCCGAAGCTGTGTGATGTGCGTTGAAGTCCCCTACGACCGCTAGCCGGTGACCTTTTGTGCGTTTTCTGAGTTCCGCGGATGAAGTAATCGTAGTTCCTGAGCTTATCTAGCAGTTTGCTGTACATGTTACTGATGTAGAGGCTTTGTTACGATTTTCGTTTTGGTATGACTTCCACGATAGAGTCTTCAACTGTAGTGTCTTCTATCCTGTGTGCTTGGTCTGCGACGGTTGTCTTGAGTAGGATGGCGGTTCTTGTGGTCAGAGCGATGTTGTTATATCCTGTAAGCCTTACTTTTTCTGTTTTTACTTTGTAAAGTAATCAGGTCGGGTTAATTTAAGCCCTCAATAACCAGAACCTGTGCTCGTAAGAGCGAGTGTTCCGTGACAATGTGCGCATCAATGAAGTTGTTGAACCCTGCAACCATTTCACGAACTGAAGAGCAGTGGTAGACCAAGTCATCCGACCGAGGCCTGAAAAATGAGCGAAGCCTCGTTGAACAGGTGGGGTAAATGGCGAAGGCCCGCGGCTATCTTGAATAAGGAGGCCTCTCACCTTGGGGGCACAGTACGCTAGCTCATAATAAAAGCTGTCTATTTTCTTGTTTCCGAACAAAGTAATTACAGTATGTATTTAATGCCTGGTTTTGGTTCTAAGCGCCCCTCGGCGGCGATACCTTGTGTGAGCTTCTCATGACGTGCTCACCCATCAAGCGCCGAGGAAGAAATATTTAGGAGGTGAAATTTCCGTTAAACAGACCTTCGGTGGGCGTCCAGATAATGTCACATAACAAAAAAAAAATAGCATGCTCCGACAGAGACAATGACATCTTCCGACAGAGCAATGCCTTTGTTTAGATTGATGAACTGCACTTCGAGAAATCTGATGTCATAAGTTTCTCTTTAAAAAGTTTGTTATTAGCTGATAAACTTAAGGTTGAAGTTTCATATTTAAATTTTTTGCCGAAGTCTCCATGCGTTACGTAAAATTGCAAAATGTATTTTTGTATCTAAAAAACTGCTCGATAAAATTTGCCGAGCCTTCATATGCTGTGTCATTGGCACCTGCAGATAACAATGCACTTCAATTTTATTGTGCAGATGCTATACCACAACACGTAGATGTCTTCATGATTTACTACGTCTCGGTGTTTATTGCGGGAATCTCATGGTGCCGTCTCGATGCCACTAATTGTCGTGCGTTTTCTCCGTTACCAAGCGTAATGTCACGGTTGGAGTGGTTCTTTCAGAGCTGTAAAATTCTTCTTTACTAATACACGAAAAATAGTTTCACTTTTCAGTGTTCCTTTAACATGAAAGTAAAATATCTTGTTTAGTTTTCCTGAGCTACAGGGTGCTCAGAACTGTCACTGCAAGCAGGGGAGAATCGTGTGGCAAAGCAAAGTCACCTTCGAAAAATTATTTTAGTAACACTTTAAGCTTAACCTTGAGCTAAGGTGCCATACCGTGTAGAATAGTTGACTTGTTGCTGGATTTCCATAAACCTAAGCTTGTTTTTGATTATTGATTTCTCACAAGAAAAAATGAAAGCAGTTATGCGTGAAAATGCTTGTGCATCTACTCAGACATAGGCTTTTTTTTAGAAAAGTTGACATCGGGGTAAATTCACAGTACTTTACAAATGAAAATTTTCACGATGATTAGGCAGAATTACACGGTTCATTACTGCAACATGCATATTAGATATCACCGATTTGTGGAGTGCTTCTGTGTCGTAAAGATCTGCACGTTAAGTGAAGCTCCCGTGAACTTGTCTAGCCACATGGTGAACCTGGGCAATTGTAGCTGATCTGGCACAAGCTTCTACTTAAGAAGGGTATATCTGCCAGCTGACTCCATTTCAGCAGATCGCATTGCAAAGGCTCCTAAAAAGCATAGCAAGAAGAAGGTGTACTTTACTAACAGCATTGAGCAAATGTGTGCATTTTCCAATTGCCAAAGTGGTTAGGGTGAAGGCTTAGCTTGAAGGCAAACTAAGTACAAATTTTGTTTACCAAAGATAACCACATTTATATTGAGAACGTAGCTTCGAAAGGGCATCCTTCGCGACAATATCCGTGACATGTATCGCGACCTAGAAACATGAAACCTGCCTTGGTTCACCGGGGTGTTGAAGGTGTTACAATCTTAGGCAAGCTCAAATATTAGTGACTTATCAGGGCCACAAAACAATAATCGCGATATCACTTTCCTGCGTGTCCTTTGTCAAAATCTTGGTGATCCCAACTTCAAGTATGTGGCACGAGGTGATACCGCAAGAGAGACACGCGAGTTACTGCAGCGTCACGATGGTCTAGTGACCTGACCCGACCGACGGGATCTCGGCTGTGGCAGCTGCATTTCCAATGGAGGTGTAAATGTTGTAGGCCCGTGTGCTCAGATTTGGGTGCACGTTAAAGAACCTCAAATGGTCGAAATTTCCGAAGCCCTCCACTTCGGCGTCTCTCATATTCATATGGTGGTTTTGGGACGTTTAACTCCACATACCAATCAATCAAACGATGAATCAATCAAAACGCGAATTACAGGACGATATGCGTTAAGACGAATAGATGTGACTAAAATATACCTTTTTGTTCTTATACTGTAAGGTTCCCTGTGAATTCTTATTGGCGCTGTACATATTGAGTGGCTCCTATTAGCTTTGTACGTAATGGGTGGCTATTATCGGCAACCCATTCTACTCATTTCTTTATTTTATTTATTTACAACGTACTGCAGGCCCACAGAGTCCAGGCAGGAAAGTGAAAAAACAGAACAAAATACAGAATTTTCATAAGGTAAAAAACAAAAAAAAACAAACACTTCAATCTCAATTCAAACTGCACATATCCGTGATTGTATCAATCGACTCAACTGATGTAAGCAATCATGGTGGTAATGCGTTTCATTCGTTATTAGTGCGCGAAAAAAACAAAAAACACAGCATATCTACGGAGTGAATGATGATGAGTGGAGTGAAGCGCTAGAGGGTTGTTGTTGTTCTTGTTGTTCTCCTATTGTTAGTGGCGCATACCCACTGTGGGGGATTGGCCAAGAATCGAGTGGTTTCAAAATTTACTGTTCAGATTTGGAATGATGGAGGTTTAACTGGAAGATTACCGATAGCCTAGGAAAAGGTTGTGCTTAATGTAATTCATACAAAGATTTACATAAACAAATTTATTCTTAGAACAGAGTAATAATCTGATTTTATAAGTATATAATTATGTGGACCAGTTAAGATAATAAAACTGGTTAATTAGTAAACCCATTAGTTTCATCAATATTGTCCCGGACGGCCGCGCATACTGTCGCATTAGAGAAGCCAGAAATGGAAGCTCCAAAAGACAAAACGACAAGCAGAGACAAGTCTATACCAATACCATGTAAAGGTATTTCTAATAGGGTTTTTCGTAATGTGTTAAACCGCCTGCAAGTCAAAAATGAATGGTCTATTGTTTCCAGTTCATCACAGAATGCACAAAGTGGCGAAGGTGCCTGAGCAGACCTGTGTTTATAGAAATTTATATTCGGCACCCGGCAACGCAGCCTTGTGATAGCTACTTCTTGTTTTCGAGTGCGGCAAAAGTCTCTTCGCCAGGGATATAATAAATGGCGATATTTTGTAGAGTTTGTTAGTGCTGAACCTTTAAAGACTTGCAAAAGCGTACGTCTGCGGAATCGAGCAGCAGTCACATAGGCGGATGATGGACAGAGCGGTAGAATTGTTTCGCTGATTGACGACTTAGCTAAGGAATCGGCGATTTCATTTAGAAACAAACCTTTATGTCCAAGCACCCAAACTAATCGTACTTTTCTCAAATGCGCAGGTACTAGTGCACGGAACGCCTTTGTTACATGATTATCAGCACCAACAGAAAGTGCCGCACAGAGAGAGAAGAAATCTGTTATTATGACAGCTGATGTAGTTGCTGTATCTAACTTGCGTAAGGCGAGCACCACTGCCAGAAACTCAGCCACAAAAACGGGTATGAAATCGGGTAGTCGAAGGGAATAAATCCAATTTGAAAACGGGCTGAAAATACCAACCCCTGACTTTTCTTTGTATTGCGATGCGTCTGTAGCAATAATAACGTTCGTTGTAATACGGCGCAAGTGATCTTGTAGTAAACTATCCAAAATATTATGGGGAAGTAATTTGGCATTATGAGGAAAAATGTCGTTGAATTGAATTTCCACCGGAGCTAAGTTATCACGACTCGGCATGATGTCGCATATACGTACGTTTAGAGGCTCCAGTAAATTTTGCACAAATATAATTTGTGGCGTGTGAAATCGCGGCTTCTAGCAGCAAAAAATGATTCCGGGGTGGAAATAAAGGCTGTTTCTGATTGTCGTAATGGTGATTAATAAATTCTTAAGAATGTCTGAACAGTCAGAAGGCGAACTCTACAAGAAAGCGGAGGGACCCTCGATTCGAGATACAACACATTGTTGGCAACTGTTTTCGGAAGGCCAAGGCGTAAGCGCAAAGCATCTCTTTCCAGAAGAATTGCAGGCCACAACTTGTAAGCTGGAGCTCCAGAGAAAAGTGCACAACCAAATTCCAAAATGGGACGAACGTACATGCAATATATCATTACCAATGTGTCTCTTCTCATACCTATGTGGTAGTTGCTTAGCCTACGTAATATGCCAATGGCCCGCACACCTTTTCCAGCGATATATTCGATATGAGGTCGCCAATTAAGCGATCTGTGATAAATTACTCCAAGGTATTTAACAGATTCCACCTCTGGTATATTCTCATAATGGTCAGACACAGAGATGCTCACAGGGTATTGAAGCGGGAAAACAATGAGGGCACATTTACTCTGATTAAGCAAAAAGCTGTTGCCATCGAGCCAGCTCTCCAATATATTAAGTTTAGTCTGCAGCCGTTCATATAAGGTCTGAATGTTATCTGCCATTGCAAAAAATGCGATATCGTCTGCATGAACATAAGTTGTTATATCCTGTTCACGTGGAATGGTGCTCATTAGTAAATTAACTAGCACCGGGTAAAGCACCGAGCCTTGCGGTACTCCCCTCGTTTGGCTTAGAGTAGAAGATGAAAACCCATCTTTAAAACAATAAAATTTTCTGTCTGCAAGAAAATTGTGAACCCACGCTACTATATATGTAAAAAATTACGGTATTCTAATCAATCGATCAAAATACAGTGCTCCACGGTATCATATGTTTTAGCGATGTCTAAAGTAACTAAAACTGCATATTTTTTATGTAGCCGAGCTAATTGAAGCCGACTCTCTAAATCAACGTGGGCATCCCAAATTGAACAACCAGCCCTGAACCCAATTTTACAGGGACTTAGAAGTTACCTTATGGTAATAAGTTTATTAATTCGTATATTGATGATTCTCTCAACCAATTTCACTAAGTTTGATGTCAGTGCGATTGGCCTTATGTTATTCAACGTGTATGCATCATTTTCATTTTTTAGCAACAATACAATTTTGGCAAGTTTCCATTCTGGAGGTATCCATGCGTTCCCTAACGAATAATTCACTAGTTCTAGCAAAAGATTAGAAAATTCCTGGAGTAAACATTTCAACGTAGAGTTCATAATCCCATCTGGTCCGGGAGCCGTCCTCAATAAGCATAATACTGTCTGACTCAATTCAGCTAAAGAAACTTCTGGAAATTCATGCATGTTTACCAGAACAGACTGAATAGCCAAAAAATTAGCTGTGAAGCGGCGTTCTAAACCTTGCGCTATGTCTTCTAGCAAGGTGTTCATTTCTTCCAGCGTCAAGACACATGACTGCAACGTTAAAGGTGGTGGCAGTACTTTTCTTGTCCGAAGATAAGCGAGCAAAGCACCCTTATTTTTAGATTTAGAAAGACAATCAAAATGTCTACTGTCGTATTCTTCTTTCGCGCGGTTCACTGTACGCTTAAATACGCCAGCTAGAAATTGATAGTCCTTCCAGTTTGTTGGGCTCTGATTAAGAACAAGTTCTTACCAAGCGGCTTTTCGTCTGCTATAATCGCACGTACACTCATCATTCCACCAACGAGAGGAGGATCGTTTATTGGATGGAATAGAAAATTCGGAATTTTTTTCTAGATTTCTCCAGCATTAAACGAGTCGTAGATGCAATCTCCTTAGTACTGGCATTTCCAAGCTTGGAAATGGCTGAACGGAGGCAGGTTTGAAATTTGCTATGGTTGATGAATGTGCGTTTTGGCTGATCTAAAGTAATTGTTGGACAAGAAATGTCAAAAGCTACAGGAAGACGGTCACTGTTAGTTGCCGAATACAGAACAGCTCATGACAAAACCTTGATTACATTGGAGCAAAACGTTAAATCCAGTACTGAGCTAGTTTGACCTCGGACAAATGTTACATGACCTTCATTCAGACAGGAGAGGTTGTGATGAATAGTCCATTCCCACAGTCGCCTACCACAAGAATCTGTCCTTATACCCCAAGACAAATGATGCGAATTAAATTCTCCTGTGAGTACAATTTCCTTTCTACATGCTACCAAAACGCTGTCAAGATAACGCGTACTTTGCCCATCAGAGGGGACGTAAAATTTACAATTGAAAAAGGGTGGTATCCGAGGAGACACAAGTCTAATGCTAATATTTCACAATCCAATTCTAACATTCTGAAAGATGTTTTCGCCCTATGGCATAATTTACTTGATACAAGGATCATTAAACCACCACCACGTGATGGGCGATCTAATCGAAAAGAACGAAAACCCGCAAGATGGAAATTTTTATCTGGTGTGAGCCAAGTTTCTTGAAGAATTATAATATCAAGATAAAAATTATTGCAAAAGTAATGTAAGTCGGTTGAAGCTGAGAATATAAAACGGCAGTTCCACTGTAGTACCCTCAACTGACCTATGGTGTTAATCGCACCACAGAGTCGCATGTCGCGCCCTTGTTAGCGTCTTCACGCGAAATAGCTGGTTCATTCCGTTTAGATTTGGACTTGAGATCGGTGAAGATAGAGTATCTGGTACGTTTATTAGTTCGTATATTGAGTTCCATATCTGTAGCAGTACTTGTGCTCGGCTGAGCCGAAAGTCGGTCCAAGTGCACCTGTGTTCCTGACTGCTTAGCCTTGCCTGCAGATGCAGAAAGTTCGTCCAACACTACATTGCGTAGCTGTGTGGCATCGCTGGTAATGTCTAATACTGCAGGTTCTTTACTAGTCTGTACTGTTTGTCCAACCTGACTTGAAAGAATTTGCACCAAACAGTCAGAAAGGTTACATATGCGTTTATCTATTGCCTTACTCACTGCCTTTTCTACAGCAGTTTCAATAGCCTGCGATAGGTTCGAGTCCGTACTGGAAGTGCAGCGTGCTGTAATGTCAGAGTATCCAAAAGCCCTGTCTCTAACTATGTCAATGGCTTCCCTTCGAGAACAGCGGCGGCGGTCAATAACTTCTAGGATTTGAACCTCCCGGGAACGAGTAGAACAGTCAGAGTTGTCGGCGCAGTGACTTCCCTCACAGAGACAACACTTTTAAGCTGTTGCAGTACACTTGCTTGAAGGATGGCTCTCTCCGCAGGTGCTACAACAAACGTTAGATTTATATCCTCCCGCACTGTGGCCGAATCTCCAGCAGTTTTTGCATTGAATCGGACGTGAAGCGAGAGGTTCTAGTCGGAAGATCAGTGGCCATAATTTTATTTCTGACGGGCATTTTGGTTTCATCGCTAAACCGTGAACCATCCGCGGATATCACCCACTACATCATGAAAGCACTGAAAAACACGGCATATAATAATACAAGAAATTTTATTAGTTGTAAGTGGTAGCTATACGTCACTTCCGTTCCCACTTCATTAAAACGGCTTTATGGTCGCTGAAGTGGTGGATTGGTGATGGGGCGTAGTGGGAAGTTTTCAAGGACGAAGTAGTGAGCCGTTCGCAAAGGTGGAACTATAGGCGCTCACGTACAACAAGGGATCGACACAGAGGGACAATCTATATATGGTTCTCCGATGCGCACCTGGATACAAGTACACAACCATCTTGCATTTCATATTGGCTACTTCTCAACAGTACTCACTTTATGTTCGGTGAAATGGTAGATCGGTGATAGAGCGTAGTGAAATGTTTGCTAGGTGGTGCTATAGGTGGTCAATTACACACAAGAGATGTACAGGCCAACGTCTTTAAGAGCTTCGCCCCTCAAAATATTGAAGGCGTTAGTTCTTGTTTGATAAGGAGTTAAGGTTTCAGAATGATGATGTCTGGTTTGTCTTGTTGTTGACGAGCGTAGATAAGGACCGAGATGAATAGACAACTTGCTATTTCTCAGGAGAAGAAATTTAAGCCTGAATATTTTTCGTAATTTGAAGTCTCTATTCTAATATTGCCCATGATTGCAGTTAGTGAGTCGGTTTTACGAAATTTATAAAAATAAATCTCACAGATTTGCGCTGAACCATTTCCAATGCTGCTATATTGTGGTACGTGTGCGGATCCCAAACGGTGCGATTCCAACTTTGGCCTAATTAGCGCCCTATGTACGAAAAGTTTCGTTTCTTGAGACGCCTGTTTTAGTTAGTGTCGCAGAACACGAAGTTTGCGAAAAGAAGACGCACAAACGTTAGCGATATGAGAACTTACGTTGTTACGTTGTTACGTAACAACGTAACACGTTGTTACGTAACACGAACTTACGTTGTTAGCTATGGCCACTCCCATGTACCTATATTCATTTACCTCAACTAGAGGATCATCTGGAAGACTGTAAGGAAACGCCTGCTTATTTATTTTTCCCCTTATATGCATGTAAATTGTTTTTGTTTCATTCAATTTCTTGCCCCATTTTTGACACCAAGAATGAATGTTATGAAGGTTAGTGTTCAGAAGTTCCTGATGCTCTCGACAAACAACCTCATAGTAAAATATGCAATCATCTGTGAATAAGCGTATTTAAACCAGCTCTGTTACTACATTTACGATGTCATTTATAAAGATTGTGAACAGCAGTGGTCCCAATACGCTACCCTGTGGTACGCCTGAGGTAACTAGCAGGCGGCGCAAGTAGTGACTATTAAGAGAAACCGACTGGGTGCGTTTGTCTAAGTAGGCAGAGGTCCAATTCATGATGAAAGAGGGGAGGCCAATCTATTTCAGTTTCTAAAGTAATTTTTCATGTGAAACGAGGTGAAACTCTCTCTGGAAGTCTGAAAAAATACGTGAGTTTTTCCAGGTTTGTCAAGAACGCTTGCAAAATTGTGAATTACAGTTGTTAGCTGCGTAGCCGTAGAAAAACTCTTTTTAAAGCTATGCTTAAATGAAGAAAGAATGTTGTTGTCCGTCAAAAATTTAATTATGTTTTTGCGACAATGCGTTCAAGCATCTTACAGCAGAAAGTAGTGAGCAAGATTGGATGATAGCTTGTAATCAGCGTAGTATCCCCTTTCTTGTGTACGGTGCCACACGTGCCATACGCCAAGTCAACCGTTAGCGCTGAAAATGACAGCGATGTACGGAAAATGTATGTGAGGAATGGGGTGAGCGCTTCAGCATAGCGACGAAGGAAGGAATTAGGAAGGCCATCAGGGCCAGGTTATTCTTTAGTATTTGGGTTAGGAAGCATAGCGACAATAGCTGGTTGCGATCAAATATTCTCGTAGTCTGGGCAAAATACAGGGTTTATACCGTATGTTTTTGATGAAACAGAGAACACACTATGAAAATAAATATTAAAATATTTCGCCATGGCATCTTTGTCGTGAATTCGAACACCACTGATTCGACTCTCGCTAACAGACTTTTTTTCTCAACAATTCCTAGAAGTTGTGAGGGGATTTTATTAAAAAATTGGGTGAAATCTCCTGTAAGTAATGCCAGTTAGAACGTTTTAATGTTTCACTAAGACCAATTTTAGCAGCATCAACTACGTTCTGTAGAGACTCTTCTTTTTTATGGCGCCTAAGCTTTCTATTTTAGTGCAAAAGGAACCGGTTTCCAGGCAGAATCACTGTTGCGAAGGAAACTGTGGAATCATTTGTTATTTCTACTGGTGTACTAGATGCCAGCGAAGCAACAAGATTTAGCTGCGACGTTACCTTATCGTCAACACTGCAGCTCCTATACGTATCCGACCGCGAAGGAGAGAAGCGAAGCACTGTTACTTTTCGCTGATTCCTAACTGGTGCCTTTAGTAAAACAGAGCCTTTCCATATGTAAACGACCAACGCCCTCCTTCGCTTTTCCACCAGTTATCCTTGCCAAGGTGCTCCGCTTCGTCCAAAGTCACATGCATCATTCATGACATTCTTTGATTGTAGAGCAGTGTCCATTGAAAATTTCCGGCGTTTAATTTAGTTTTGTGCTTTCGCAGTGTGGCTTGGGGGACATATGCCTTAGAGACCTTAATAAACAGAGCACGTTTGCAACTTAAGTTATTCGCATTTCTCCTACTTGCTTAACTTCCCAATAAATGCTGTTACTTCCTACCTATGAGTGCAGGAGAAAATTGAGGAATCATATTTCTCTTTATTTACCAGCAGTTCATTTTCTATTAGTGTTTCGCCACGGTGGTCTAGTGGCTAAGATACCCGGCTGCTGACCAGCAGGTCGTAAGGTCAAATCCCGGCTGCGGTGGCTGCATATTCGATGGAGGCAAAAATTCTGGAGGCCCGTGTGTTCAGACTTGAATGCACGTTAAAGACCCCAAGTAGTAGAAACTTCCAGAGCCCTCCCCTACTGCGTCTCTCATAATCATATATTGATTTTGGGACGCTAAACCGAGTATATAAATCAATCATTTTCCCGTGACTGCTCTTGTTGCATTCAATTATAGAAAATAAATTTTAATGCTTCTCTTGATAGTGGAGGTTCCACTCCCGTAAAAAGTGGTGGCAATTTCCTAAAGAGGCACGGATACATGCGTGTCAAATTCTGTACGATGAGTGGTGTGTCGCTTGATTCTAACGAGAATGCTTCACGGAGTTTTGTTACTTCATGCACCGTTTGTCATACACTACGAATAAAATGCATTCATTTGTTAGGTCATTGGGCAGTTATAGAAGACCGAAAAGCAAGGACGTACCTGAAAAATTCAGCTACTGCGCAAGCGCTGCTGCATCGTTCTTTTTCAGCTTTTTCTCTTACGGAGGCCCTACAACGCTTCCTTCAAGTAGCCATATAATCAATCGGATAAAGGACCTTATCATCTTACGAATTCACCGCTAGGATTGGTCCATTTGAGTTGAGTTTCAAAAAACTTCTCGCACGTTGATATTGTATTCTTTCTTTCGTCCCGACGAAAGTGCAGGAAGCTAAACAAAGAGGAATGGCGCAAATGATGTCTAAACCGTGGCCGCGCTACAAGATCAGCACGCGCAGTGTTTGCGTGACGCTCGTTTAGTTCGGCCGTGTCTAAACCTCCACGAATCACACGGGCAAAGAAAATACGTCAGACGCTTCTCGTGACCGCACGCATTTTTCTTTTTTTTTTCTGTGTGGAACATTTTGCAGTCACAGCTACTAGAAAATGAGGCGTCAACGGTGGCGTCAACCCATCACTGCACATGCTCGCGTCTCGTGCAAACTGTTAATCCCCCCTCCCCACTTGCCTCTCGCTTCACAAGGTCGATCCAGTCACCATGTGCTATTAAAAACCGACTGCTCGCACTGCGACAATGCATTTAAAATTGAGAGAACAGCATTTTTACTTGCCTTTCGCTTGACGCTTTGGTTGACTCGAGTAGATGCCATGAAAGCAACAGTACCTTCAACCATTAGTGGGGCAGAACACAACATTATCGTTCCACCACTAATTCGAGGTAACGCTTCTCCTACACTCAATAAATAAGAATATAAAAGAAGAAATAAAAAATAAGCATTTCAAAATCACACCCAATTACGCAACAATCGCGCAATACCCCCCTCATTTTGCGCGCATTTACTGGAGTTGCCCGTGGGAAGATGCAGGCGGCTTATTTTTTCGTCGAATGCGTGGCTTTTTCTTTTTCTTCAAATGCGCAGCTTTTCAGTGCCACGGCCACTGGAGTGTCTAACGGCCATCAGCCATGTGCGCACGTGGCCAAGTCGTGGTCTCCCGCGGCGATTAATGACCGATCAAGCCATGCTCAATTCAGTCAATGACTGATACAACAGCCAGGGCCGCTAGATAAAAAAAGTTTTTTATCCAGCGGCCGTATGAAGGTCGTCATGAATGAGTGATTTCTTTCTTCCCTCATATGTCCATAAAGACGAAAATTTTAGATGCGGAGCGTTTCTTGCTCGCGGATTTGTCACACATCAGGCATCCGCGTCACACTACGCATGCGCGACTCTCCTCCATTTTCTCTTCAATAGCTGCATGTCACTATTTCCACTTCTCTTCTACCACTGCTGGCCATAATTCCCCTGAGCTCATGCGTGTCCTCTCTCTCCTCTCCTACTTTCCCACTCTTCTGCCTCGCAACGCCGACGCAGGGAGCGTCTTCTAACCGACGCTCGCTATCCCCTCTCCTCCAGGATTTCGTTCCCGTGACATCTCTCAAAGCTGACGCCGGCAGCGTCTGCTGGCAAGTTTCTTGATTAAAACAACCGACTGCTCACACTTCACAACCGTTCACTGGCCACCCCGTATTTATAAGCACTAGATCTCAACCTTAAAGATAGTGCGGGTGGGAGATTGCTCCTGCGTGTTGTTGAACAATAAAAATTTGACTTCACCCCACTGAAGGTAATTGTGAAGAAATGCAAAGGCATTGAGTAGTGTCCATAACAGCGTTTTGCACGTGAGAACCCAGCGTTAGAAAAATAATGTTTTCTTTTTTTTTCTTACACTGTACAGCCAAAAACACCGTTCACGCACACGTCATATTTTTCTGTGGCGAGAAACGAACTATGCGTTCCCAGCTCTAGTTGCTAGCGTTCACGATTAAAAGATACTATGAAGGGAACAAAACAAGCAGCGTTCTAGGCTCGACGTGGCGTTTCACAGCGGCATCTCAAGCACACATTTCCCGATGTTCTTGAGAGGCACCCAGCCAGCGAATGGTCGAGAGCTAGACGTGAGTGGACGGGAAAGTGGGGAGCAGGTAAAAGAGAGAGCGAACGTCGATGAAAGTAACGGCGAAGCACTGCACCTGTCATTGTACCTGACGGTCATAATTTCAGCGTTTATTCGAACGCCAAATTATTTAGGGCACCAGTCACCAGGAATATCAACAAAATGAAATGCTCGCTGTACACATCAACGCACTCAAATGTCTTGCTTTTGGGTGCCTCTTTCAACGAATGCTTCCTACGCGCACTCGTAATCGCCTCCGGGATGTTGCCACAGCCATCGTTGCAGCACAAACGTGTTGATAATGCGCTGTTTTAGGTGCGAAGCATTTCTTAGCAAATTTCCGTGACTTTGAGCGTATCTATCTTTCTTTCTATCTATCTATCTATCTATCTATCTATCTATTTAGCCGCCCACGACTTTTAGCTCTCCTGACCGTTTCGATAATGGTATCGATATCGAACTTAGTATGGCATAACCTGACTGTATGAAAAATATACTTGACAAGCCATAACATGATAATCATGACATGCATGTCATGAATGTCATGATTTACATTTTATGGTCCTGCAGCTCTTGTGGTGGTTTGTTCACATGACATGATGCAAAACTGGTATGGTATGGCATAATTGCATGGCGAACACAAGCGACAGACTCTAACATAATCATGCCATGCGTGTCATGTAACAACATGACCACATGCCACGCTCATGATGCGCTCGTGGCCGCTTTACTAGCGTCTCATATACCAAATTTGGTATTACAGTACGTGAATGAATGACGAAGGTCATTGAGGTTAATCTCTGAAACCGGGAAGTGCTACGCTCAGATTGAAAAAAAAGGCTCTTCCTTTAATCTAGGCATGTGATAAATTCAGTGATTACCTTGTTGGCAAGTTGTTCAAGCTAGAGACGGATCACAAGCTGTTGGTTCCAATCTTCTATTCGAAGAGTATTGAAGACTTGACGCCTAGATTACAGCTGCTAAAAATGAGAATGATGATATATCAAAATGAGGTTGCATACGTACTAGGCAAGGAACTTCCAGCCACCGATGCACTTTCAAGAGCGCCTCTGCGAGAGACAGAAGACAGTGAGCTAAAAAAATTGTTGAAGTTTTCCTGTGCTCTATGACAACCTATATTCCGATAAGGCAACATTTTTTACAATAGTTAAAGACATCCCAAAGAACAGACCCCATATGCACACAACTTCGTCAGCTGTGCGTGACAGAATGGCCCTCTAGGCAAGGCTTAGAACTTAACCTAATACCAATTTACAAACACCGACACAATCTCACTGTCGAGAATGGTTTACTCCTCTACGCATCGCGAATTGCCGTCCCCGACTTATGCCGCCAAGTATTTCTGCGACTCTCGCACGAAGGACATTTTAGCATAACCAAGTCATTGGCTCAAGTCATAGACTGTGTCTGGTGGCCCACCATAGGATCCAACGTCTCGTCTCTGATGAAGCGATGTCAGCAATGCATCCAAACAAGAGTAAACGGGAAAACTCCAATAATACGCTTCGAATTCCCTGAGAGGCCTCGGCAACGCTTCGTGATGGATTTGTTTCACTTCAAGAACCAGTGGTGGTTGATAGCTACCGACTACTATTCAAGATACCACGAACTATTTCGACTTGAGAAACTCAGTTCCACAGCCGTAATCAACCACTGCAAGTCAATTTTCGCACGCCCCGGAATTCCCGAGGAAGTGGTTTCCGACAATGGCCCGCAGTTTTTGTCGACCGAGTTTTCGCTCTTTGCCCATAACTACGGTTTCAAGCACACTATACCTAGCCCTCACTATCCTCAGTGTAATGAACTTGCAGAGTCTGCAATAAAAACCATCAAGAAATCCATGACGAAAACCAAGGACCCTTTCCTGACACTTCTAGCTGACAGTCGACTCATTTTAATAGATATAGCCCTGCCTAACTACTCATGGGTCGTCGGCTGAGATCCAGGCTTCCTCTGTGTTCCACCAAGCTGACACTCCAAATTGCCAGATCAAGACAGCCTTCGGAATTTCGAGGAAAGATACAGACAACGTCAAATGAAAGACTTCATGACAGACGTCACGGAGTCCGCGACTTGCTGGAACTTTTTTATGGAGATTCCGTGTGGGTGACAGACCTTAAGAGCAAAGGGACAGTACAGGCCCAGCCGATGAGCCTCCATCTTATTGGGTCAACACCGACACTGGCGCTGTGTTTAGAAAACGAACGGAGCTAGTCCCATATTCCCAAAGTCACAACAACGCAGATAGTCCCAGTACCATTGATTGTGCTATAGACACTCGCTCGCGTTGCCATGATGCTTCCCACGGGCATACAAGAAATGGCAGGTGCTTGAAGCTGCCGGCTGCAGCGAACATCGCTCGACTGCATTGGGAGATATTGTCGATGCTGCCATCTAGGACAAGCCAGGCGAGGCTGGCGACCGCATGTGCTCGAGGTGCACGTGGTACGTGGCAGGGCTCCTAGGCTTGAACTTGGTTTTGGAATGAGCCTGTGTCCACATAACCCAGCCTCCTGTCTTCTCGCTCGTCCCTGACGACTTCAACAGCAGACTTCTTTTTCAATGCCAATTTACTGAGTCATGGTGCAACTCGTGTCCTCCTGAGTGATCGCGGCAAGACGTTTGAGTCGACCATAATCAAAAACCTGCTCACAGCCTACGACATGGTACATAAGACGACGTCTGCCTACCACCTTCAAACTAATGGTCTGACAGAGGTTTCATCGGACAGTAACAGATCTCCTATTGATATATATCGCACCAAACCACGACAGCTAAGATACAATTTTCCTTTTTGTGACGCCTGGCCATAACATAGCTGTTCATAGACCTACTGGCTACTCTCCTTTCTACCTCGTGTACGGCCGTTCACCGACATTCACTATCGTCGTCTCTTTCCTAAATGATCCATATGACACCTCGGCAATCATATCAGAGCAGTTCATCCCAAGGCTCGAGGAATGTCGGCCACGAGCTCGCCTTAATACAGGAGCCAATCAGCAAGATTGTAAGCAACGCTACGGCAGCTTTCATCGTGACTTCGCCTTTAGTCCGGGAGATGAAGTGTTGCTTTCTATGCCCATTCGTACTCCAGAATCGTGTGGCAAGTTTCAGTCACGCTCCATTGGATCCTATACAATCATTGAACAAACGTCACCAGTGAACTATCGCGTCACTCCAACTGACCTTTCTTTAGATCGTCGCTGTCGTGGTTCGGAGATCGTCTACGTATCGCGTCTGAAGCCATTGGTTTGACGTTCCGTTTCTGTGTTAGACGCGTCTGGGCTGGACGCTCGCGCGTGGTGGGAAAGTAAGTCTGAGCATTAGTCATACGTGTCATCTAATCATCTGTACATAGTCATCATCATCAGTCTCACTTGTGTTGTGGGGCAGAGGCTCGGCAAGTAAAAGAAGTGCCTTGCCGAGCCTCTCTCTCTCTCTCTCTCTATATATATATATATATATATATATATATATATATATATATATATATATATTTATATATATATATATGTATATATACATTCGATTCCTGCTCACGGCAAGTTATTTTTTCACCCACTTTTCTTTCTTCCTATTTACCGTACATTGGCTCTATTAACTTCCTCTATACATTCCTTCGCATTATTGTCTGTTAAATCTCATTATTATTTTGTCAAAACACGGAAAAACGAGTCCTTAGGTATACACTTCTTTCCAATATATATAGTAAAAGAAAAGTTATTTTACTCACGTTTCAGCCATAGCACGGCCATCTACAGAATGTCTATTACAGCACAGCCGCTTTTGTGTTCTTAATTGCTTAAATTTCAGTGCAGCAGCTAGTGCATAAGAAATAAAATAACTATCGATATCGGTTGCAAAAGACTGTTAAGATCACCAGCAAGATACGTACATAAATAAACAAGTCTGAAATGTTATTTGCCTGTCAACACCATATTACATGATGTGGATGGCAGGACATGTCAAAATAAAAACAAGGAACAATAATGCAAGCTGTACCACCATCACGAAGGATTAAATTACTGATATGAAAAGCCAAGTTATTTTAGGGTAAGAGAGGTGACCTTTTCTGCGTTTTCATTGACACGATAACGAATAGTATTAAACTTATCAATCAACGAGAATTCCTTTACTTTCCTATAAATGTTCATATTGAAGCCGGACCGGATATTGTTAGCCCTAGTTTTATTGAAACCGAAGCCAGGCATACCGACATCTTTGGACAACGGTAGATCGGGGAGGCTTACGCCATGTGCACGTTGATTATGAAAACCCATTCTGAAACTAGTCTTCATTTGACCTATGTATTGAGCTTGGCATGTTGTATACTCTTGGAGATGGACCACATTGGTATTGTCACTTGTGTAGTCACCATTGATTGTTATTCAAAAGTTAGATGAAGTACTTGATACTTATTTATACGTGGTCATGTACGAGCGCACTTCGGAACGTATTTTTTTTGCCGGGATGACAACCTTTATGACATGAACGTGTGGTTTTAATTGAAGTTAGTAGATCGCGGAGGTTCCACGATCGTCAGTAGACCACGCGTTGGTTGTTCTACGGTGATTTCTTTCAGCCGAAACACCTAAACACTGTGGTCACACTAAAGTTGCTCGGGGCAGATGTAGGGCACGTCTTGCTGCTCGAACGCGCCATGCGTCTTCTCCCTATAGCACAGAAGAACACAATGGACGGAATGCAAACAACGATGACGAGCACTGAACAACTTTTACCGGAAAATTTATGTATTTTTACACTGTGTGACACATACGTCATCCACTGCGGCCTACCTACACGCATAGGTAGGCCGACCACCTCTTTATTGGTAAGCTGTAGAGATGGCACGCTTACAGAACCCTCCCTCAGAAGGAAATTAGACTACTACAACTACTATTACAATGACTATCGTATATTACTTCTACTACAGACTCTGTTGCTACTACTATCCCAGTTAAAATCAATTTCCTTTATATTTTTACCGAATCCAGTCGCATGATCTCGTTGCATTATGCAAGCTATCGCATACACTCTCCACAGTATTTATAATGTTACCACTGTGCACGTATGACAATGTTCCTAGTTTATTTTTTAACGCCATAGTCAACGTGTATGCGTACGGATGGTGAAAGTTTATTTAGAGCGCTCAGAGATGCGAATAGCACGCAGTAAGCTTCTCCCTTGTTGGGATGGGTAGGTTAAGTCTTACTGCCGCATCGTGGGCTCTCCGTACAGCGCGTAGCTGATTCCTCTTGTTGTTGCATCTGCTGGCGAAGTTCCACTTGGCCATGTTGCTTTATCACTGCCCCGTAACAAGTGGCATAGCCAGAGCCCATGCTCTAAATCAGCTTGTTTCCCACAAAGAGGTAACAAGCCGTTATTGTATGCATGTATGCATAGTACATCATGTTTCTTTCCTGTTTTACTTTTATTTTGCACTTCCTTGCTTCTGGACAATTTGAGTATTTTGTTTTTCAGCTATAAACATATAACGATGACATAACGAGCTTTAACATGGTGTAGCTTCAAGTGTTTTTTATGTATTTATGAAAAACGCTTCAAAAAGAAGTAGGTCGCGTTTTCAGTTGATCATCGCCATGATCATCATCAGCGTTATCACCTGTAACGGAGGTGGCTCCAGGTGGTGTGCGTCGCCGGGCGAGACATGCCACCGCCGGGCGATAGCTTCGACTGGCCAAACCCGAAGGAGGAGCTGTCGCCGAGGTGGTGGCGTCAGCGAACGATCCTCACGCTGCCCGGAGAAAGCGCCGCGCAAATGTACTGCGGCGATCCCGCGGTGCAGAATGGACAGCACAGCGGCTGCCCGGTGTTCAAGGCATGCTCTGAGAACAGTGGCAGCAGGAAACGCAGAGGCGACTTCCCGACGCCCTCAGCCGCTGATCTGCTGGTGCAGGCTGGTTGCAAGCGCCAACGCACCTCAGACGAGGAGAATGGTGAGTGATGAACAAAGCACAACCGCGCCGATTGACGGAACCGGTGCCCAATTCACAGGGGGCAGTAGACTAAATCAGAAAATTTGATCCAGGATTCCAGCTTTTATTATTGGAAGGGGGGAGGCGAAAGAAGCAGTGGGGAGTGCTGGCTTTGTACCTCTCTGTGGTATTCAGAGAAATATTATATTCGCAGTTCTACTGCTTGAATTAAGCAATGACTACAATGGCAACCAAATGGAATGATATACGAAGTGAATTCAACAGCTAACTTCTATAAGAACCGATGTCGCGCTACACTACATAGCATGGGCGTAAAATAAAACGGCTGTTCCAAGGACAAATGCAATTTTCCTGCAGTGTGTCGCCTTAACAACGGTTCTGGCCGAAGCGTTCATACGCATCAGACCAAAAGCTTCTGCAGAGGCAACAGCCTTCACCTTGTTAATCAGAGAAGCAGAAAGGAGGATATGCCAAGCATATATTTTTAGACTCAAGGGTTACCTATTCGTATTGAGAAGCAAACGTTTTCAAACGCGTTACTAATCTTTTCGGGACCACGCTGACAAAAATATGAGAGCCTCGGTACCAGGTACGCATAACGTGGTGCGCAGGCTATGGGTGCCTCAGGGGCAACGCGGAGGTAAACTGTCTAGCTCGCGGACTGACTGGTCTAACCATGGGGCCCCCCTCGGAGTACTTCCCAAGCCACAGCAATCTTGTAAATACTGGCGTTTTGTCAGGCAATTGAAAACGGATGCTTCATAAGATGGAACTACGCCTCTCCTCATCGCAGCTTACGCAGCCTACATGCCAGCGATTGTCACTGTATCCAAACGAACTTGTACCCACACATACGAAGACTTCACGCGATTCTTTCCCCAGACACAGACAATAGGCAAGTGCCCCTGGTGCAGTGTTCTTACACACAAGAGTTACCAATGTGCAGAGTAGTGAGCCCATGTAGCATCTAAGTTGCTGCATTCACGAGAAGCACTCACAAAATGGTCTTTAGAGGCACGACTTGCCGAGTGCCACTGGGGAGCCTACCAGTGACCCTAGACCAGTTCCGGTGAGCCACCACGGCCAGTCGGGCTCGGCAAGGGGGGCTCCAGCCGGGAATAACCACAGAGTCTGCTCATGCAATAAACATCTACATCGTCATCATCATCATCATCATTAAAATCAGCAACAACAATCCGAAGTAGGCAGTGACACTACATACAAGGATGAAAGCCATCTACTGATGCCGTTTGTCAAAGCGCGCATGACCACACCAATTTCATCACTGATGGGAACTTGCTGCAAACTTTAAATTCACTTGTAAGTGCTCTACCAGAAGTTCTAGGAAGACAAACACGAGTGTCACTTCATGGTGATACCGGCAACCTTAGAATTTCCTACAAATGCACACGAGGAAACTGACGCTATCTATGAGAGCTGCAACGCATGGCACTTCAGCCAGCATGGTAATAATTGGTGTGGTACAGATTTCTTCGTTCTTTAAGCTCCCTTTGGCTCCGTGCGCCGGAATCCGCATTGTCTCGATACGAAGTTTAGCAAAGATTTAGCAGTAACTTTTTAACACCTCGGCATTTTCACGGTCATCAATTCAAATGGGCTCACGATGAGGATGACGGTTCATTCTTTTATTCAAAACAAAGGCAGCGCATCATTAAACAAAGCCAGAAGTGCCTTCGAAGCCCACAAGCAAGAAGACAAGACAAATTTGTGTACTACCCATCATTCCCACGGTAGCGGAACGATCGCAGCGGCAGAATTTTCGCTTGTTACTTTGAGAAAGTCTATGCCGCTAACATATTTGTAGGGCTAGTTGATTTCTGTTGAGAATTAGGATAAACTATTGGCATCGCGAACTGAGACCATGTTTTTGCAGGCCTTCACAGTGCCCTATTTGACATACTTTTATTATTCTAACAATGATTTGAGGGTGCATCAGTACTGGTACATGGATGGCGGCATTCAAAACTTTATTTCAGCTTGGCCAAAAGAAAGCTGCTGCAGTAACTGCCGAACCTTTGCGTGTACGCAGGTCCCGTCCAGGAGAGGTGCTTGGTGTGCCGTTTTCAGGACGCAGTCGCCAAGAGCTCCAACATTCTTTGCGGCGGTCTTCTAGCGTGGCTCTTCTTCAAGTGGTTCTTTTGAGAGTGTGCTGTAGCGACGCGGTCCTTTGCGCCGCGCTCGGACAGCCTCATGCATTGGGGCCTTTGCGAGAAAAAGCTCGCAACCAGTCCCCTGCTGCGGACTATACACAAGAATTGCGGCCACGCTACGCTGCTACGTTAACGTTTCTATGAGGAAGCGCCGCATTCAGCCTTTAGCGTAGAGAGGGTAACCTTAACTTAGTGCAGGGTATAGCACTCCCGTAAGAGGGGGCTAAAATGAGGCTATGCAGCTTCGATGAGACGTGTTGCGCAAGTAGTAGCAATGATGCTTTGCGAGTAGTTATACCGTGAAAATGCAAGCGCCATCGTAGTGTCGATTTTGACAGAAATTAGTGTTCAGTAAAACACGATATTGTTCAAAACCGATAGGTTGCGTAAATACAGGGCGTGAACGCCCAACCTTTGTCACCAAATGTCATACTTAACTTCATCATCTCATTTCGTAATCATAACTCATCGCTATTTCTATATTGGTATTCTCCTACATTTCCAGCTATTACTGTACGAGTTATTTTTGCATTTATTACTCGTGTAGATATGATATGTCAAGTGTATCATTAATTGAAACCCTTTTCTTCAAGATTCTACGGCCAATTTTTATAGAGACGTATAAATACTGAACGTTGTTTTATTTGCATTACTACTGGAAGGTATATATCATCTTCGCCTTGTCTTTATTCATATTGTAATTACTTACCGCTTTTTAGTTGCCTTTATGTTGTACTTGTCAACATGTATATTTCTAGCAGGAGGTTCACTTTCAGCCGTGTAGTATGGGACTTCCTCCGGTATATACTAACCCCATTGCGTTTATACATTTTGCAAAATATAAACATTTTTTAAGTTGATTGATTGATTGATTGCCGTTCGGGGGTATAATTTCTTGTAGCTATTTCTGCAGCACTTTGAGATGAGGGACTTCTGCAGGACAGCCTCTTAGAACAGTTCATTGGCACGTCATTTCTTTGTTCTTTTTGTATCATCCATAAGACGGTCTTCTTTTCATATATCAAGCTTATATACAAAGAAGTAAAGCGGAAAAACTGGCGACAAATTAATTTATCACACTTTCAAGTTCACTGAGTGAAAGTGAGAAAGTTTTCTTATGACATCTTCCTGAGAAGAGTTTTGGCATTGAGGGCTCAAATAGCACTTTACAGTATCCACTTGGGTTAAAATTATTCCTGAATAGACTTCAGTGCATGTACTTCTCTGTATTGAAAATATGTAGTTATTTGTTATAACAGACTTTTCAAGCGTTCCTGGTAGTGTCCTTTTTGTGGTCAAGCACAAGTGACGAAAGAACGCTTTGCTGCATTATTGTCACATCCTGAGTAAAATGACATTCTTCGGAAGTATCTGAGGCTTCAATAAAATGATGCTATTGACCAAACTTTCAAATATTCGAATATTTTCTTGTGAAATAAAAAACTAAGAGCTGCTTGAGGCAGATATTTCTTGGCCCTCCTACGTAAATATTTCGTAAGCTATGAAATATCGTGGAATGGTTATGTAGCCATGGTTTACTGACGCCTCTATAATGAAGACCGACTTCTTTTAGGCCGGCTTAAAGCATGAAAACTCGAGTAATTCGAATGACGTACAAGGGTCAATGTGGATTTGATATACTGGCACAGGCTTATCACACTGCATAGCTTCCTTAAAATTAATACTTTGATGTTCCTTTCTTGTCAGTAGTGATGGTGATAGTGATCTATATATATGGCCCACATCCACTCTGTGGGATCGGCAAAGAAACAAATAACTAGATAGAAAGAATCGCGTAACATTTGTCTATTTGATGGAATAAAAATGGTATGAAGGAATAATTTTACTAATTTTGAGATTTATATCAAAGCAATCCTGATTCAATTAAGAATCTGTCTGCAGTGAAACTAGTATCCTGGTGACAGCGATCTAGTGAGGAGGCTCCCAGAAAGAAAATATTCGAAATATTTACTTCCAATACAAATTCATTGAAAGCCATTTGAAGAATGTTTTTCTCTGTAAATTGAAGTCGCTACACGATAAAAAACATTGCTCGATTGTTTCTTTCTTGTTAAAAAATGACCAAAGAAGAGAAGGTGTCAAACTAGCTCTATGCATATAATATTTAATTACTTATGTTGTAACTTGGCAGCGTAAATTTATAAAAATAACTTCTCTACGTGTTGATTAGAAATTCCTACGCCAAGAGAACAAGGTGTCGATATTTGTTTAGGTGAGTCTATAATGATTTATCAGAGTCTTGGAATTTAGCACAGTGACGATCACATCATCTATGAAATGGAAAGAAGCCTGGTTTTAGTAGTTGGACATAAGGGTTACAAAAAAAGCATTTGGTTTTCCGAGGCTGAAGTTTATTTGATGCAATATAAAATAGCTTGAAGAAGTAATTTTACTAATTTGTAGAATTCAGATCAAAACAACCTTCTTTCGATGAAGAATCTTGCTGCTGTGGAACTGAAGTGAAAACATTTGTGATGACAGTACCAACAGTGGGATCTCTTCATCAACCTCGACCCCTTAACAAGGGGCAACTGTTGAGGAGGAGATGAGGAGAGCAGGGTTTTGGGTTACGGTGTTCGTGAGACGGCTTACCTCCACACGCAAGGCCCGGTGCTTCTGGTCACGAGAATCCCGGGCAGGTGGTGTGTTGGTCACTGGTATGCTGGTCCCCTTCGGCGTCTTCAGCTTGTCGGTAAATGTAGGTCAGTTGGAGCTCTTGGAGTGTTCATATGGTAGGTTGCTGAGGGCGTTGGGCTCTTGTATCTGGTATTGTGTTCTCTACTTGTTGCCGGGATCGTGCTTTATGCGCTAGCGTAAGCCTGGTGAGTTTAGGTAGGTTCCAGTGCTTGCATTCCCGGCTTCCAGACATATGCGGGTCTTGCCAGATTACGCAGACTGGAGTACACTTAGAGTATACCTCCTTTGGAAGTAACTGGCCACATCTGGGACATTTGTGGGACCCAAGTTGGATACATGCATCTGTGCAGTGGCCTATGGTACGGCAGTTGCTACACGTCTTGACCCTCGGTGTGTACGGCATGCACAGATGGAGTCCACTATAAACGATTCTCCGAAGGACTGTGGCTTGACCCAAAGTAATGAAAGTTGAACGTGTGAGTCCCATTCGTCGGGCGTCCAGTATGGTTTCGGGGGGGTTGCGGGCGATCAAGTCCGCGAGTAGCTCTTGTTGCGATTCTTTCCAGTAGACGTTGTGATAGCACCCCGGACCGAGCCATCGGGAGGTGCGACGTATTCTATAATTGCATACTCATGCTATTCGTACAATATTTGGTCAAGCTGCACAAGCTTGAGCGTGTCCTTTTGATTCACCACAGACACTGTCCAGGTGTTTTGACCGGGTGAATCCAAATGGTCAGCGTAGATTGGTCGGTAAGCTCTGTGGCCTTCATGAGAGAAGCGAGGAGGTAGCGTGGCTGCAGCGTCGTAAGGTCAAGGCGGCCCTAGGAGCGGAATACCACTTTATATCCATCGGGTGAAAGGGGTGGTAGTTGATTGATCTTTTGTGCAGTTGTATAGGCACCGTTCACTGACCAAAGAGAGCTGCGACGCTCATACTGCCCTGTCTCAAAGTCGCTGATATTGGCCGTTAGGGGCAGGCAGAAAATAGACGCGTGTACGCGTTCGCCATGTGTGCCGGCCACAATCCGCCTTGTGATCCAGGGCACGAGACGCGTGCATCGCGTTTCATTTTTACCGACTCCGTCTCAATGTTCCAATTTTCATTCACTCGGCTTTTAGATGCGGAGCATCTAATACTCGAGGCTTGTAGTGCGGCGCCGTCCGCAAGCTTCCTCCTCCTTCTTCCACCATCTGTGCATCCCTTCCTCCTCTACACACCGCGCACGCTTCACTCCTCCACCATCTGTGCACCCTTCCTCCTCTACACACCGCGTGCGCTTCTCCTCTTCACGAACATTCGCTAGCTGTATAATGTAGCGCGCATGCGCCGTCACGCTTCGAGAACATCGGCAGCTGACGCGCGCGCATGTGCCGTCGCACTTCGAGAACATCGGCAGCTGACGCGCGCGCATGCGCCGTTGCGCTTCTCCCCCTTCTCGAACATTCGACAGCTGACAGTGCATGCGCCGTCGCGCTGTATATATACTCAAGGTCGGCGCTCGCTCGCTCAGTTGCCGCTCGTCGGTTGGTTTGTACGGCGCGTCGACGTCCAAGGTCGCGGTGAAATGAATTCCAACGAATTCACAAACGCAATGATCGACGTCCCTTCGACCAGCGCCGCCCTTTCGCATACGTGTGTACGTGTTCACTCATTTAACACCCCCTCCTACAACCACGTTAACCAATTTAGCCATCGACCCAAGTAAGTCGCAATTTAACACCCCATTTCACAACCACGTTAACCAATTTATCCATCGACCGAAGTAAGTCGCACTTTAACACCCCGTTAACCAATTATATGCTCCGCATCCTCCTCAGTGTTCTCCCGAGGGAAGCTGCGGGCAATGTTTTGTTTTGGCACTGCAGTGGGGTCGGAAAACTTGACTGCATGGTGCTTATGAAGAACACGAAGCTGCAGCATTGAGCTCTGTAGCACGGAAGCTCGAGTGGACTCCAGCGTCTCCCGCGACTGAATCGGCGTCTCTTGCACAGAAGGATCGCCGTTCGTACTGTGGGTTGTTTTCCGTATTTGCCAGAGGTGTGTCTGGACTCTTAGGACTTGGGTGCAGTACACTGCAAAAAATATTCGTGTTTCAACGTCGGAACTGACTGGGAAAGTCACAGACTGGGTTCTGTTTCTCGATAAATTGGCGGAGTTGGACGTACAACAACATTATTGTGCTGCCTTTTTATTAAAATAATAGGGAATACTGTGAATGAGCACTGCAAGTTTCCGTTCAAGTGCTCATTCTATAAAATAGAGGAAAATAACGTCAAGCTCATTTATTTTATCACATGGTGCGCTAGCATCCGGGAAGTCAGAAGCGACGCCATTGACAGTTTATTACTCGTCGCCTGGGGTGGTGGGGTGTCGTGCGATATTTTGTGGTTCTTGTTCACGCGTTGCGATTCGTTAACTTCTACATGTGATTGCTTTAGGGCGCAGTGTGGTCAAATATGCCGTTCGTACGATGTGTGTTAGGGAAACATTTTCACGAAGAAAGCAGCTGTGTGCTCCCGAAAATAGATACATCGAGGCTCTTCCATGCCTTGGGGCTTGATTGCGGACCATTGCTGGCGGTCATTGATCCTGTCATCACGAATGTTCCAGGCAAGTGCTCGGTTCTCCTTTTCCCTAGTGTTTTTTCTTTGTGTCAGGTGTTATCACTTTAGCGTTGCGAAGAGAGAGGTCCCAACGGTTTCTTGGGTGGTATGTCACGAGGGCCAATTCCGGGCAGGGAGCATCCAGGTGGTATTAAGGCAAAGGGCAGCAGAAGAAAACGAAACGTTTATATTTCAAGCTTATGTACTAAATGCGGTTAAGGAAGCCCCCGACTCTCCGAGGCACTTGTTTTTTTAGGGGCAAAGAAGGGAAGTTTATTGTGAACTTAACTTGTACGTACACAAACGAGACATCGAAAACAAGTAAAGACAGCGTATACATCTTTCAAATGAGCACAAAAATCTAATTGATCACTGGGTATACAAATGTTACAAGTGAAGGGAAAGTTACAAAGAATCAAGTTAATCACATTTTACAGAATAACAGTTATGCATGCGTACTAGAGTGGTTGCATGGCTAGTACGGGACAACTGGAAACCTCAGCTGTCCCTCTCTTACTTTGAAGAAACGTGTGTGCCAATGTCGAAGAAATGCCTCTTCGCCTTGCGTTTCCAGCTGCTGATCTAGGTAATTCCACACAATGAGCCGAATTTTCTGTAGTGCGGGATAGGCGCCTCTATGCAGCTTGTGCCTTACTTCCGCTAAACAGCGTCGCCTGCCACAGCACGTACAAAGTTACTATAAAGACCAGTCTTGCAAACAGCCCACGTTCTGTTCCCATGCGCGCCGTGCGGAAGCCAAAGAGGCGTTGTACCATGCGCCAGGCGCCCCTCACCAACAAGCACTGAAACAGAGCATGTTGGGACGTCTATCTTTTGCCGCAGTTTAGGCAGCGGTCATTTGGCATGACTTCCCAATGTGCTAACCAGTCACGCGTGGGCAATGCCCTCCATCTTCTCAACCAGTCAAATTCGCGGACCTGGTTAGGTGCACGATTGCAACACTATCGTTTCCATTTTCTCGTGCAGGATGCTGTTTCTTCCTCTTTGCTCAGTGTGCTACTTGTCACAATTTCGATTATTTCTTGCGATGAAACATCTTCCAGACTGCGTGAACCTACTGATTCTGCTGTTTGTTTTAAGCCACTGGCAGCTCTGTAAAACTAAAGCGGAATTTCTGTTTGTGGTCCGATGTACGGATTGGCCGTGAAAGTACCTTTTAGTGTACTGCTCCAGTACATCAAGAGCCTATACCCGTGATAGTGGCTGTCTTCCAACAGCTTCTGTGTTGTTTTTGCAGCCAGCGCTCTCGTGAACGTTGGTATATCTGGAAGGCTCAAGCCTCCACGGTTTGTGGGAAGCTGTAAAATTTTCCTCTGTAGTTTTGGTGCTTTTCCTCCCCAGAGGAAGATCCCCGCCATAGAGGTGAGGCGATTTAAAACACGCCGAGGTAGCAGAGCGATGTCTGCTATGTAAAATGCAAAATTGCATGCCTGTGCCTTGATGACTGTTGCTTTTGCCGTTAGTCACAAGCTAAAATGAGTGGCTGCTGCTATGACATCGGTAGATCTCCTAAGCATGTCATCCCAGGTCTTTTTGATCTCCTTCCTAAAAGTACACGCCCAACACCTTTACAGCTTGAACGTATTCTAAGCCTCCTGGCAATAGTTCTCTGAAGCCTCCAAAGCGCAATACTTTACATTTGGTGGTGCTTAAAAGAGCACCAGACAGATAGGAATACTCAGAAAAAATGTCCAAGAATGTACTATAGCTAGACAAGTTACGAAAAATATACCGAAATATAATCGCCGTATGCGACAATTTTGAAGGTTTCCTTGCCTGGCATTGGGGAACCCACTATGCGCTCGCAGTTTGCAACCTTTCTAATCATGGGCTCTAGAGACAAAATGAATAATACCGGAGACAATGAACAGCTTTGCTTCACCCCTGTTTGAATTGCAAAGCTTTTCGTCTCTCCATTGTTGAAATAAAAACAGCTTGACAGATCCTGATCAAGTATTTCTACCAGTCGCACATGCTGCTCTGGGATGCCAAAAATGTTCAAAATAGCGAAAAGATACCCATGTTCAACTCTATCAAATGCTTTGGCCTAATCAAAAGAAATATATACTCCTGAGATTTGTTTTTCTTTGGCATATGCGAAGAGGTCTCTGATGATTGTAAGAGGTACAAAGACGGAACGTACTGGTACTGCACATGACTGCAAGGGGGACACTATCTCTTCAAGAAAGGCCGCAGACACCGTGATAGCAGCGTGGCTACTAACTTATAATCTGTGTTTCGAAGGGTAATGGGGCTACATCACTTAGGATCTGATGGCTCCATACCCTTTTTCAGCAATATAATCACCTTTCCTTCGCTGAAGAGCTGCGGCTTATGGCCATCACGCAACAAAATATTCACGAGATCGGTGATCGCATCTCCGGAGATATCGAAGAAACGCAGATAAAATCCCGTGAGTACTCCGTCTGGGCCTGGTGACGTGGACGTATTCATTGATTTTATGGCGTACCATACTTCTTCTTTATCAGTTTCTGCATATAATACTAAACCGCCTTCCGAGCCTAGTGATGGTAAACCTTCGCAAAAGGCTGAAAATTTAGCAGTAAACTCGTCGTCCTGTGCGTCATGGTCTGCAGTAAACAGTTTTGCAAAGTAGTCTCGGAAAACTTTTTGAAATTTGTCCGGGTGATTAACAACGGTGCCAACCTCTTTCAGTGCCTCATCGATGTAGCGGGGCTGGCATCGACGATCGTGGTTTCTTTGCGTTTCTGTGAAGTTTTCAATTTCATCTGTCGATAAGTGCATTTCTCTTGCGAGCCTTGCAGCCTTGGACCTCTGCTTTAGAAGATTCTGATATTTGATTTTTTGTGCTTCAAGGTATTTGAGCATAGCGAACGTAGTTGACCCACTTCTTTCAATAGTTTGAATGCGTTGGAGAATCTAATTCATCTTGGCCGTGAGGCGAGCGTGGCGCGCTTTTTCTGCCTGCTGAGCTATGAGGCGCCAGCGAGATTTTAAGTGGTCCCATGTGGTCGGAATTATGCAACCCGCTTCTGCCAGTGAAGCCACCAGCTCAGTTTTAAGTACGAAAATGTTTTCGTCATCATGAAGAATTAGGGTTCATCCTCCATGGTTTGTGGATTCTCGTTGTTGTGCTCATGTTAAATATGAAGAGTACCGGAGCGTGATCGTTGAGCTTCTGCTGGCTTGGCACAAGCTGGACCACCCCACATGCTTGTAGGTTCGCTAAAAAGTCTTCGGCCACATAAGCTCTATCGATTCGGGCTTGGTGAATGCCACGAGCGTCGGTTGCGACGAACCCGACTCCATGTAGAGTTAACCCCCCATCTGACAGCTTGAGATCTTTAACTAATTGCTGTAGTTCTCCGGCGTAAACATTGTTGGCACCTTGGCCGGGACCCCTGACGTCTCGTGTAGTATCGAGCACGCAGTTGAAATCTCCGACAAGCACATATGATATCGGCTCAATCAAAAAATTTCTGACACCTTTATAGAACCCGTCCGTTTCTGACCTCGCTACGGGCGCGTATACGTTGACAAATCTAACTCATTTGCAGTCAAGTACCACATCTACTGTTATGATGCGGCATTCGGTGTCAACAAGACAGTGAGCACCCCTCTTCAGCGTTGTGTTCATGAAAACAACTCCTGTGCCACGTGCACGCACATCTGTGAATGAGAAAAAGGCCTATACAAGAAACCTTTCCTGAAACTCTGCAACGTCAAACTTAGTACGAAAGTTTGTCTCCTGCAACAAGAGCATGTCTACGCGATGCGCCCGCACGAGGTCAAGTACTGCCATGTGCTTCACCGGATTTCGGATACCGCGAACATTTAACGACATAAAAGAAAGTGATGCCTTTGTTCAAATAAAGGCGGGGAAGTTGCTTAAAGGAAAGAAAATGTAAGAGAGAGGGAGAGCCAAATGCTGAAAATACATATCGTTGTCGCTCACAGTTGGTGACGTTTGCTGTGATGGTGATCCCACGCGGGGTTTCTTAAATGTTCCCTGTGTAGCGGAGTCGCTGCTGCTGCTCCCACTGCTTTGCTTGGATCGGCGTTGTGAACTCGAAAGACTCGATGCGTCTGCAGATCGTGCGGGTTCGGTAGAAACCTCAGTGTACGCCGGTTTGCTCCGCGTTGGCGGTCGGCTTCTTAGCTGCTTCATCGATGTCGAAGGTGTAGCATTCATGTTCTTCAAGGTCGTCGACAATCCAAGATTAGCGCTTGGTGTGCTGTCACTGGCGTCTGTCGCTGTCGTGGCAGAAGAAATCAAAGCAGTGCTTTCTGTGATGCCTCTTGTACCTAGTTGTCTGGCATTTGGTACTTCCCGGCCGCCATTGATGCGCTGCAGTTATGTCGAGTTTCGATGCTGCCTACAAGTGAAGAAAAATCACTGGACGTTTCCGTGGAGCTCCCATTCGGGTGTTGATGTTGCGTCTTAGTGGGCTGTTCATCTGAAGTTGCCCCGTCTGCCGTACTGGCCGGCTTGACACGAGTAGCGTCTTCCGACTGTGCGTCTACGAAATCATCGGGCAGGCTCTCTTCATCCCAGTGGTCTGGTGTCTTGACTCGTGTCGTTTTCTTTTGTGGACGCGGTACTTCATAGGTTCTAGAATGTATGGTCACACTTGAGGAGCTTGAAGAGGATTCTTTAAATGTTGGGAAGTCTTTGACACTCGGTGACGGCGACTTCTGAGCTACGTCTGCGTATGATCTGCGCTTGAAACATTCTTTGGTCGGGTGATCACCTCCACACCTTCTGCAGGCTTCAGTGTGCTCTTCCCCAGCGTGTCCGTACACGGTTCACCTATGACAAAAAGGTGTTGCACAGGCCACGACCATGTGGCCTTCATTGTGGCAACGCGCACAGACGCGACGCATGCCACGGCACTCCAACATGACGCGGTGTTCATGGATTGAAATAAAGTTCGGTGCGGGCCATTTCCATCTTCACCACTCGTGTAACGGTAAATGTAGACTGACGTCGTTGCATAGTGACATATGTTATAATACGTACTTTGCCGAAAGGCTGGAAAGCAGAGACGACCGCGTCATCGGGTACACACGGCGGCACCTGTACACACTCACGAACACACATGGTGGACCGAAGACTTCCACTTGAGCTTTTTTCTTCTGAAGGACAAAACCTTCATTAACCATGAGCTTAGTGGCTTGTTCCGCTGTGCTCTTTGCTACCAAGAACTTCAAAACGCCGAGGTGTTGCAGGAACAACACCCCTTCGCTACCGGTCGTCTCTTCGAGACACTCGATGATCTCATCGATGGAGACCGCGCCTTCAGGAACGGTAAACGTGAAACAATGTTCTTTTAGCGGGGTGCATACTGGCCTCGACGCCATCCTCCCAGGGGCCCCAGGGGTCGGCGACTTCTCGGCCGAAGCCCCGGGGAACCTGAATGCGGGTGAGACGCCGAAGAGACGCAGCCGAAACACTAGACGCGCGCGTCGGAGAGAGCCGTACTGACACAAATAAACACGAACGCTGATGGTGAAGCTTCTTATAGCGGCACCCGTTCGTTCCTCGTAGTCGTAGTAGTAGTCGTAGTGTGTAAGCAGTCTTACATTTTCACTTTCAAGGTGGTGCCAGTGAGAGATTTCTTGTGTGCGTTGTTGAACAATGAAAATTCGCAGCGTGTGCGTTAACTAAAAGCCGAATTCACATGTCTGTAATTTCTTCTTAGCAGCCATTGGCATGTAAATTGAGCACTATCTGACAAGAAAGGGTTGCTACGTTATATTCGCTGGGCATAACCTCCTTGGTTTTGAAAAGGTTTAGCGAGCGTTGGGCCGCAGTGCCATGAATACGGTGAACTAGTATATACCATGAACTCGAGGTGGTTAAAGGTGGGAAGTAGAGTGCAAGCCGTAAGAAAGTGTGCGTGTGCCTCCTCTCATTTATTCCTTGGAATGTCCGCTGGAAGGCGGTGCATATGCGGAATATATTGATACGTGTATGAAACTGTCACCCCGACACAGCTGAATTGGCACCCAAATGAAGAAGATGACAACGTGGTTGTAGTGGGTTGGACTCTCGAGCTTTCCCCGTTGGCCTGCATGACTGTGCGCTCTTTAAGCGGTTAGCAAGACCAGCTCTCAGTGAATAAATCTTCCCCGTAACATCTTTTGGTGGAAGGTGCGGGTTCTTCACACAACCCGGCTCTGGAACTCCGCAGTGGACGCCAGCTTTCTCCAGCCGCGATGCCTGAAACTGGCACTCAGGCCTCGCTATCCGCGCCGGCTCCATCACCTGTGATTCCCCCCCCATCTTCTCGACCCTGGCACGTTTTCCGGGACGGACAGCACGGACGTCGAAGAATGGCTCGCATTATTCGAGCGCGTCAGCAAGCACTACAGGTGGGACGAAACGCTTATGCTGGAAAATATTCTGTTCTACCTAAGGGGAACGGCACGCGCCTGGTATGAGACGCATGAAGAAGAATTAACCAGCTGGGACACATGCAAGCAAAAGCTTCGCGATTTGTTCGGTCGGTCAGTTGCTCGTCAGATGGCAGCCAGGCAGGACCTCGCGTCGCGTGTTCAATCATCGACGGAGTCGTACGTCACGTACATCCAAGACGTACTGGCACTGTGCCGGAAGACTGACAAAAACATGTCCGAGGCGGACAAGATCAGCAACGTGTTGAAAGGCATTGCTGATGATGCTTTCAACATACTAATGTGCAAGAACTGCACCACTGTCGACTCCATCATATCCGAATGACGACGATTTGAACAAGCAAAAAGCAGCCGAATCACCCACCACATCGCGAGACTACCAAACACTGCTGCGACTTCGTCTTGCGAGGATTCTGCAGCGCCCCGTTCACTTGCGCCTCCTGCCAATATCGCAAGGATTGTTCGCCAGGAGCTGGAAGCCATGGCACCCGCTTCCTATCAGCCCCCTGCGCAAGACCACTGGGCAACAGTCTCGCTCATTCAAGCCGTCGTACGCCAGGAGTTTGCTAACCTGGGCGTCCAGGTTCCCCAGCCGCAGCCCATGAGCACTCCTGTCCACAACGCTGACCACCACTCTGCCCCACTTGTCGCTGCGGCAGCTTCGACTCCTCGTTTTCCACCACGCTACCGAAATCCATCTGAGTGGCGTACGCATGATGATCGACCCATCTGTTTTTCTTGCTCTAGAGTTGGGCACATCTCCCGCCATTGTCGCAACAGGGCGTATTTCCGGCCAAGCTTTCGTAATGTCGACAGCCGTCAGGACCGTGGACACTATTCGCCACCCGGTTTTTCGGATGACCATATTCAGGACCCTTCAGCTCGCCGTTTATCTCCACGCTCTGAACCGTCCTACGCTGACGTCGTCGCCCAAAGAAACTGGTCAAGCCGCTCGCCGTCACCTCAGGGTCGGCCGTCACGCTCCCCTCAACGCCGCCGCTCTCCGTCACCGGCTTATTCTGGCCGTTCCCTGGGAAACTGACGAGTGCAGCTCCTGGAGGTGGCGCTGCGTTGACGACTCGGAACGAAAACCCTCAACCGGCTACAATTTCAAGACGCAATTTACTTCGGGTGTTCGTTGATGGCCATGCCGTTACTTCTCTAATTGACACTGGTGCCCAAGTATCTGTTATGAGTTCTACACTTCGATCTCGCCTGAAAAAAGTTCTCACACCAGCTATGTTCTCTACTGTTCGAGTTGCTAACGGAAGTCGAACATCGGTACTTGGTATGTGCACTGCCCGCGTTACTGTTGCTGGTCACCACACTTCCGTTATCTTCGCAGTCCTCGATGCTTGCCCACACGACGTCATCCTTGGAATTGACTTCTTAACCACCCACTCCGCCCTCATCGATTGTTCTACCGGTATCTTACGGCTCGAATTGCCTTTGTGCTCCGATTTCACTCCTCCAAGTCGTACTCGGCTACGATCCGTGGAGTCTCTACGGCTACCGCCCCAGGCTGCCATGTACGTTCCTCTGTCGCCCTTCCCGTCCGTTCCTGATGGAGACTATCTGGTAGCTCCCCTCATTGATTTGACCCTTACGCACCACATCGCACTACCACATACTATAGTGATTGTTGCTAACAACACGGTGCTACTTCCAGTTCTGAACTTCTCTACGTCGACCCAAGTTCTTCCTCAAGGCATCACTTTAGCCGATCTTTCCACCCTTGACGAATGTTCGATTTGTTCTTTTACACCTGACACTAAGACCATGGCGAAACCTGTCATCACGTCGCAAAATAAGGCGTTCCTCGACAAAATGATATCCAGCGACCTCTTACCTTCCCAAATTGCGGCGCTCCGGGGTGTTCTGTTTTCTTACCTGGATATCTTTGACGTCGACGACCGTCCCCTGGGCCGCACAAGTGCCGTAACCCACCGCATCGACACCGGCGACGCCAGTCCACTCCACAAACGCCCTTATCGCGTGTCACATGCTGAGCGCCAAGTTATACAGACGGAGGTCGAGAAAATGTTGAGTAAAGACGTCATTGAGCCTTCATCGAGTCCTTGGGCCTCCCCTGTGGTCTTAGTTAAAAAGAAGGACAACACCTGGCGCTTTTGCGTTGACTATCGCCACCTGAATCGGATCACCAAGAAGGACGTTTATCCTTTACCCCGAATCGATGATGCGCTCGACTGCCTCCACGGCGCCAACTATTTCTCGACCCTTGACCTTCGATCCGGATACTGGCAAATTTCGGTCGACGACCGCGACCGCGAGAAGACAGCATTCATCACACCCGACGGCCTTTACCAATTCAAGGTCTTGCCTTTTGGGTTGTGCAATGCCCCGGCTACGTTTGAACGTATGATGGACTCTCTTCTTCGCGGTTTCAAATGGTCGACCTGCCTTTGCTATCTGGATGATGTAATAGTTTTCTCGCCCTCCTTCGAAAGCCACCTGTCTCGTCTCTCGGCAATTCTTGACGTTTTTCGTTGCGCTGGTCTCCAACTGAATTCGTCGAAATGTTCATTTGGACGTCGGCAGATTAAACTACTCGGCCACCTTGTTGACGCCACTGGTGTTCAACCCGACCCTGACAAAGTCCGTGCAGTCCGAGAATTCCCGGTTCCGCGTTCCACACAAGAAGTTCGCAGTTTTATTGGGCTCTGCTCATACTTCCGCCGCTTTGTCTTCAACTTCGCGGATATTGCTAGGCCCATCACGGATCTCCTCAAAAAGAATGTGGCCTTCTCTTGGGGAAGGGACCAAGAACATTCCTTCGCGTCGCTAATTACCGCCCTCACCTCACCACCTGTGTTGGCTCATTTTGATCCAACGGCTCAAACAGAGCTTCGCACCGATGCAAGCGGCCATGGCATTGGTGCTATACTCGCTCAGATACAGAATGGCACCAACCGTGTCATAGCCTACGCTAGCCGCCTTTTGTCGCAAGCGGAACAAAATTATTCTATAACTGAGCGGGAATGCTTAGCCCTCGTTTGGGCTATCGCGAAATTCCGTCCGTACCTATACGGACGTCCGTTCGCAGTCATCACGGACCATCATGCGCTTTGCTGGCTGTCGACGCTTAAGGACCCTACAGGAAGACTCGGCCGATGGGCTCTTCGATTACAGGAGTACACGTTCTCGGAAGCTGCACAGCGATGCTGACTGCTTATCCCGGCACCCCGTTGATCCACCTAGCTCCACTAATTTGGAATCCGATGCCTGTGTTTTAGCCATCACTGACTTTTTGAACGTGGCTGACGAACAGCGCCGAGATCCATCGTTGCTCACCATCATTGACCGCCTTCAATCGCGTTATGCTGACCCTTTTCTTAGCAGATACCTGCTTCAAAACAACATTTTATACCGCCGCAACTTACACCCCGACGGCGCGGAACTTTTACTCGTCGTACCGCATCACCTGCGAAAGGATGTTCTGCGACAATTCCACGACGCTCCAACTTCTGGACATCTAGGAGTCTCCAGAACTTACGACCGCATTCGACGACGAGTATTCTGGAAGGGTCTGTACCGCTCTGTTCGCCGTTACGTCACATCTTGTGACCTCTGCCAGCGCCGAAAGAAGCCTACGACTCCCCCAGCCGGTCTTCTTCAACCTATTGAAGTTCCAGCCGAGCCATTTTATCGAGTGGGATTGGACTTGCTAGGTCCCTTTCCTACTTCTACAACTGGAAATAAATGGATTGCAGTGGCCTCAGAC
This sequence comes from Rhipicephalus microplus, assembly GCF_013339725.1. Classification (NCBI taxonomy): domain Eukaryota; kingdom Metazoa; phylum Arthropoda; class Arachnida; order Ixodida; family Ixodidae; genus Rhipicephalus; species Rhipicephalus microplus. The sequence goes on along the minus strand of NC_051165.1, from coordinate 76,800,893 downwards.
TATGCCACTCGGTATGCAATCACTCGAGCGCTACCAACCAGCTGCGCAACCGACGTTGCCGACTTCCTGCTGTACGACATTATTCTCCAGCATGGCGCTCCGACTCACCTGCTCACAGACCGTGGTCGCTACTTTCTATCTCGTGTGGTTGATGACCTACTCCGATCTTGTGCTACCCGTCACAACTTCACCACATCTTACCACTCTCAGACTAACGGCCTCACGGAGCGCCTAAACCGCACATTGACGGACATGCTTTCCATGTACGTATCTACCGACCACACTGATTGGGACATAGTTCTGCCGTTCGTAACCTTCGCCTATAACTCGTCGCGTCATGAAACAGCGGGCTACTCCCCTTTTTATCTACTCTTCGGACGTCATCCCTTACTGCCCTTTGACACACTGCTTTCAACAGACCACCCATCCTCCCCTTCGTACGCTCAGGATGCGATCACCCGGGCCCTCACGGCACGCGCGGTAGCGCGCGCTCGGTTATCGTCGTCGCAGACAGCACAGAAGTCCCTTTACGACCGTCGACATAGAGATGCCGTTTTTTCTGCGGGATCTCTTGTTCTCTTGTGGCGCCCATCTCGACGTGTTGGCCTCTGCGAGAAACTACTATCGCGATACGCCGGGCCCTACCGAGTCATTCGTCAGGTCACACCTGTGACCTACGAGATTTCCGCTACCACAAACTCATCAGCTGCTGCACCCAGAACGGAAGTAGTCCACGTTTCTCGTCTCAAGCCCTACAACGCCGACTCGCTCGTTTAACAGGCACCGAGACGGTGCCTTACGGGCCGGGGTGATGATACGTGTATGAAACTGTCACCCCGACACAGCTGAATTGGCACCCAAATGAAGAAGATGACAACGTGGTTGTAGTGGGTTGGACTCTCGAGCTTTCCCCGTTGGCCTGCATGACTGTGCGCTCTTTAAGCCGTTAGCAAGACCAGCTCTCGGTGAATAAATCTTCCCCGTAACAATATGATGAAAGGATGCGAGATGGAAGTACTTGGAGTGTTAAATAGATGGACGAACGGACACACAGACAGATGCATGAACGGACTCAAGGATGGCTGCACCGACGGATAGACGCATGGATAGACGCAGGGGCGGATGCATGGACGAACGCAGAGACGGACGCGCAGATGGACGTGCGGACGAAAGAACAGACGCACGCACGGACGGGCGAATAACCTCACGGACGGTCACACAGATGGACGCATGGACGGACGGAAGCAAGAACGAATGGACGGACGAATGCTTCGCCCGACTCTCCATCATTCACTCCGTGGATATGCTGCCAATTTTTTTGTATTGTCATGTTTCGTGCACCGGCCGCTTCACACACATACAAACAATGATAGTCTTTGACTTGTGCAGTTTCAAGTTTTTCAAGTGCTGTATTCTGTATATGATGCCAACAGAGATTTCAGAAATGATACTGCTGACATGTTGACGTTATCAGAGCCAGTCGGGCGATGCCTGTAACACACTGCCCCTCGTTACTGGAATTACGGTAATGTGCGCAGCAAGGGCCATATACATATGTGAGGAATCACAAGTGTGTACGTTGCTGATAAACAAAAATATTTTGATAACTTTTTCATATTCTTCATTTCTTTCAGGAGTAAACGAAATGATAAAGTGGCAGTCTGAAAACAATGCAGTTAACGACATCTGTTTATTTTGTTCAAATAAATGAAGTCATGCTTTGTTGAATGGGTCGCTATTATGTATTTGGCCTGCAGCAGCAGGAGTGGTGTATGCACATTACATGGAGACAGCATTATAGTGTAAGTTGAAACAGCAATGTCGAACGTACAAACACCAATGCAATATGGAACATCAATTCTTGGTGTGTACCGTGAACATGATGAAACGCCCTGCTGCTTTCAAAACATAAGAGGCATCAAATGTCCTATGAAACATCAACTTTTTCACACTACTGGTGTTCCACGCCTGCCCACAATTCAGCAAACGCTTGTGGTAATTTTTTTGGAAATTAATTTACCTCCAGAACTAAGTGTACCTTATGACCTGTGGAACAGTAACATTTTCTTTAATTAACAAAAAACAAAGCAGTTCATTTAAGTACAGATATGCCCATTAAAAGAAGCCACCTGTTTTCCTCTCTGAGTTACGACAAAAATGCAAAAAAATGAAGATCTTACAGGATACCTCGAAGAACTTCTTGCTGGTATAGTTGGCACAACACTTAGAGGAAAACTTCAGGCACTCAAGCACAACCAAACACTGGAAAAGAGCGCCTTGTTGCTCCCTTCCTGTGCTTCATATTGCGTCTAAATGTTTCCTCTAAGGTTACAGAAGCTTTGAAAGCCTAAGCTTTCATTCAATAAAAGAATGATTTACGGGTAGCCCGTTCTGAAACACCCGCCTTTCTTTTGTTTCTCGAATAACTGAAATGCTGTACTCTGAATTGCAGAGTCATTCTGTGTTAAGTATAACAGAGATGCCATATTTAAAAACATACAGATGACGTACACGTAATAACGGGAGCGTGCTGTGTGTGGCGATACAGAAAATAAATTTACAGAGCCTCCGTAAAACGGAGCCTGCTGTCTTTAATTCACACAAAACTTCCGGCACCACTTTACTAGCAAGATCTTCTGTAAACTGAGACATTTTTTACAGTGTACCGAAAGTCATACTGGTGTTGGTCAATCGCCATACCTTGAACTTGAACCTCCATGCAGGCCTCATGTGGTTAGGCTGCATCGTGACGCGTCGCAAGGCCTAGCACAGCGTTTGTGTGAGGTGGCTTGGTGTATGGGCTTTACGGCCCTCTAAGGCTCGCCGAAACCCATAGTGGGGTCAATAGAAAGCGATCACCTCTACGAAGACGTTCGTGTCGTTCAGGGCACTCGAGATACCAGCGATTGGCAATTTTCGCTGCCACGGTAGGGAGCCGAAGCAAAGTGCTGCCGCACTCCAAGACCTCTAGCGGCCAATCGCGGTGTACTTCATTCAGAGCTTGTGCCGGCGCTAATACTGACACTGGCAGCGGCGTTCACGCTAGTGCTTATCGTGGCATAACGCAGGAGAGAAACCCGGGTAGTTGAAAAGCACGCAGTGATGAACTGGTGTTTTCTACTTTAACATAGCAACGACTGCTAATGAGCAATCAGATACAGAAGACGTCGATTGGGCACAAAGACCCGCCATCCGCTTTCAGGTAGCGTGCACGCTGCCAATTTCTACTGTTCAACAACGCACAGAAGGAATCTCTCACCGGTCCTACATAGGGGTTCAAAATCTAGTAATAATATATACGAGGTGGCCAGTCAAAGGTTGTGTAGCGCAAGCAGTCAGATTTGATTTTTCAATCAAGTGTGAACTATCGAGTACATATTCTTTCCGCGTCATGTCATATCCATGTCCATGTAAACGACGTTTGGTTTTTCATCATCGTTATTGTGTGTCTAAAAATAAAGGAAGGAAGGAAGCAAGGAAGGGAGCAAGGAAGGAAGCAAGGAAGGAAGCAAGGAAGGAAGGAAAGAAGGAAGGAAGGAAGGAAGGAAGGAAGGAAGGAAGGAAAAGCTTTATTTGGAAGGGTTTGGGAGGGGGTCATGAGCTTGATGGGTGGGGCCCCAAGTCCAGGGCTCCACTGGCAGCCGCCGCCTGCCTGACGTGACGCAGAAGTGCAAGCTGCACGTCTGGGTCAGAGCTGGCGAGCTGTGCCTCCCACTGTTCGAAAGTATTACAAAGCTTTACTGACTTAAAAAGGTGTCTAAATTTGGTGGTCGTTTTAGGCATCACCACGAAGTGTGGTAGAGTGAAGGCGAGCCGCCACACCATGGACACGCATGCCCATACAGCGCTGGAAAAATTTTGTGTAATCTTTGAAGATTGTGAAAGACTCCCGTTTGAATTCGGCGGAGGTCAATCGCGACCTCCCCTTCTAATGATTTTTGGGGGGCGCTGTATTTTCGTCGTATGCGTCACTGGTTAGCAAGAATTTCGTGAGGGGCCATTCTGGATGAGTCATTATCTTCCCCGATAGCTTCCTCCTGGAGTGTTTCAAAGGATTGAATGTGCTGTCGAAGCTCTGCTCTGTTCGTGAGCCCTCGAGACCAAGCGTCGGCACTTTCGTTCCCCTCCAGGCCTGCGTGTCCTGGGCACCAGATCAGCCTTTATTTGTTCGTCAATCTTCCGCCTAAGAATTTGCTTATTTTTACCGGAAGGCGGCCTCTTAAAAAGAAACGGCACGCTTCCTGCGAGTCGGAAATGATAGTTGTCAGCGGTTCATCTCTCTGTTCCTGCGCTTTGATTGCAAGGGCAATGGCAAAATTATTCCGCCTTGGCGATCGAGGACGTGTACAGCGATGCACATGTCAAAATGCAGTTGTCGTTGCTAAGTAGAGGTGCAACTGACCGTTTAAAATTGTACCTCGAAGCGTCCACATACAAAACATTTGATTTCTTTTTGAATGTTTTTCGGAGCCATCGCACTCTCTCCTCTCTGCGCCTTCTGTTTGTTTTCACCTCTATGTTCTTGGGCAGCGGTGAGATCGAGGTCTTGCTGCGTACGGGATCCGCGATTTCTACAAGAACCTCGTCCAGGTTCTGGTGGTATGGCGGAAAGCCCACCCTAGCAAGTATCTCTCTCCCCGCTTTCGTTTGACTTAGACGATTCCTCTGCGCAGTCAGTACCGCTGTCTTTAGCTGAGGGTATGTATTATATATACCGAGGTACCTGAGCTTTTGGGTTGATGTGCTTACCGGTAGCCCTATGGCCACTTTGTAGGTGCCCCTAACAATCGACTCGATGATTTCTTCTTCTGATTTGTTTAACACGTTAAAAGGTAGACTGTACGTAACCTTACACAGTACAAGTTCCTGTACTGATCTAATTGTGTCTCCTTCCTTCATTCCCTGTTTGTGGTATGTTAATCTATGGATCATTCGTGCAACTCGTTTCGTGGCTGATTTTAATATGTTTATTGTATGGTTCGCTCGTCTATTACTTTGAACCCAGTAACCCAGAATACGTGCGACGGTCACATCACGTACTTTGACACCTTCAATGTGTATGTCGATGCTTCCGTTACTTTTGTATCTTTTTTCCATGTACCCTGATAATTTCAGATTTTTCTGGGGCACAGCTGAGCCCGCGTGCATTGGCAATGTTTTCAACTGCTGTTGCAGCCTCTTGAAGTGTCTGCTCTTTGTAAGCCAGAAGGAAGGAAGGAAGGAAAACACAGGGAAAAGAACCGCAGAAGGTTAACCAGCCTATAAGCAGCCGGTTTGCTACCCTGCGCATGGGAGAGGGATGGTGGAGATGAAAGATATAGAGCAGAGATGGAAGACAGAAACACAGCACATTCGGCAGCAAACACGCGCACACTCAGTCATAGTCCAGTCTTGTCTTTCGCGGTGTGTGACGTTGCTGTTAGTCGCTTGTTCAAGTCCGTGTCGCGTAAGAATTTCAACAGAGCTTTCGTCGCCTTCTGTTGCAATGTCTTTTCTCGGGAACTTGACAGAATAGTGTCCACAGACATTTTGCTGTTGTCGATGCGCGCAAAAGCGAACGTCAGTGACTGTCTCTGTATTTCATACAACGGACAGTCACACAAGATGTGGTGTAGCGTCTCTTCGCAATGACAGACATCGCAGAGAGCGTTGTCGGCCATTCCTATGACAAAGGATAAAGATTTTGTACATGCCACTCCTAGCCATAAGCGATGAAGAAGGGTGGCTTCTCTTCGGTGGAGTCCAGTGGGCATGCGGAGAGCCATCAAAGAGTACAGGTGGTGTTGAAGATTCGTATCGATGCCTGGTGGGCACCATAGTGAAAACGTGATTTCACGCGCAAGTCGCCGAAGATTACTGGCAGCATCGGTCCGCGAAAGTGATATGGCTTCTTCTCGTGTTCCTTCAAGGGCTGCCCACGCGGCGGTGACGGCATGTTCGTTCCCTATAATGCCGCAGTGACTTGGCAGCCAATGAAGCGTCACATGATGCCTTTTCTCGTGTGAAGTGTGGAGAATGCATCGAATTTCGAAAACAAGCTGTTCGAATGGCCCGCGACGCAGTGCTGAGAGCACAGATTGTAGGGCAGCCCTTGAGTCGCTGAAAATCGACCATTGTTGCGGTGGCTCCCGATTGATCACATGAAGTGCAGTGCGCAAAGCAGCTTGTTCCGCCGCTAGATGCCGTGGAGTGGTCAGTCCTAAAGCTGATGGTAGCACCTCTTGCTGGGACAACTACTGCCCCTGACGAAGACTGGCGGTTCGTGGAACCATCGGTGTGTACATGTATGCTGTCTGAATATTTCTCGTGCAAAAGAAGAAGAGGCAGTTGTTTCAGCACAGGCGACGATAGCTCAGATTTCCTCCAGATCCCTGGTACACTAAGATGCACTGTGGGTCGAATAAGACACCAAGGTGGCATGGATGGTTTAGATGCAGAATTGAAGCCCGAGGGAAGTTTATCGTTGTATTTCACAATCACTTTGGCCAACGATGCTTGGCGCCTCTCTGAAGGCAACAGTTCAAGGTGATGACAGGGAGTACGTGCGAAGTGTCTGATGTGCGTTCTCACGACTTCTACAACAGTGGGAGTTTTTATCGGATAGTCACCAGCGATTGCAATTGTTGCTTCCATTGACGTACATCTGGGCAGACCGAGACACACTCTCAGCGCTTGGGCTTGTACTGCCTGTAGAACACGAACATTGGTCTTGCAGGTATTGCTGACCACGGGCAAGCTATATCTGAGGAAACCGAGAAACAGGGCTCTGTAGAGCTCCATCATTGAGTTTACTGACATCCCTCATGTTTTTCCTGCCAGGAACTTGAACAGTTCGGAAATAGCGATCAGGCGCTTCTTCATATAGGTCACATGCGGACTCCAACAGAGGTCCCTATCAATAATGATGCCCAGAAACCGGTGGGTTTCGGCATGAGAAATCGGTCACCCGCAGATTGAGATGACATAAGGGGTCATTGCTTTTCAAGTGAAGGCCACCAGCGCGCATTTTTCTGGTGATATGCTGAGACCTTCTTTTAACAAGTAGCTGGCAATCATAGTTGCGGCTTTTTGAAGCCAGGAACGTATCTGAAGACGTGTGACTGCCGAAGTCCAGACACAGATGTCGTCTGCGTATATTGAGATTTTAATGGTGCTTGGCAAGTATTCAGCAAGGCCAATTAGTGCAAGACTGCAAAGCGTCGGGCTAAGAACTCCGTCTTGAGGAACACCCCTGGAATTATAGCGTCGCGTAGTTGGGCCATCTTCTGTTAACACAAAGAATGATCTTGCAGCCAGGTAACTCAAAATCCACCGAAAGGCTCGACCACAAAGGTTAACCACCGCAAGAACACTAAAAATGGCTTCATGTAGTACAATATCATAAGCGCCTTTCACATCTAGAAACAGAGCTGCAGATAGTCGCTTACGGGATCTTTCGTGCTGAACGTACGAAACTAGATCAACGACATTGTCAATAGAAGAGCGGTCGCGTCGAAAACCAGCCACTGAATTAGGATAAATGTTGTAGTATTCAAGATACCACTCTAGGTGGCCTAGTATCATCCGTTCCATTATCTCTCCTACGCAGCTGGCCAGTGCTATTGGGCGGTATGAGGCCAGTTCGAGTGGGGATTTGCCCTGTTTCAAGATGGGTAACAAGCGGCTTACTTTCCAGTCATCAGGAACAATTGCCATCCTGCCACAAGATGCTGTAGAGACTCAACAGTTCTCTCCTTGCGCCTTCCCCAAGGTTGCACAAGGATCGGTACGGAATACCATCTGGGCCCGGAGAAGTTGAACACCTGCAGGAAGCTAGTGCCGCCTCGAGCTCCTCCACTGTAAAAGAGAGGTCCATGTGGTAGTCACGGGAACGGGGGACATCACCTCACACTGGAGAATCTGGACGAGTGGCTTGGTTGGCGATCTGCGCACAGGCATCTTCTGTGACATCGACGTCTTGCCTTCTTTGAAATAGCACGAGCGCTTTGAATGGACAGTGCTGTTTTGTAGGGTGACGCCGACCTTGCACCGTTTTCCAAATGTGTGAGAGTGGCTTGCGAATGTCTAGTGACTGTCAAAATGTTGTCCATCGTTCCAACGCTAATCTATCCATGCGACGCCGAATCTTCTTTTGCATCCTCCTGGCTGCCCTAAGATCGTGAATTGATTTTGTACGCCAATACCGACGCTCCGCCCGGCGTCGCAGTGCTCGGAGTCGCTCCAACTCTATATCAAAGTCGTTTCGTATGGAAGATATTGTCACCGTGCGAGTGGCGTTCTGCATTGTGCTCCTAATTGTCTGCTCTAACCCAGATCGTATGCCATCGCTGCAAGCTTCTTTCATGTCAGATTTGAAGTTGGTCCATTGGACTGCTCGAATGGTCGTCCATGGACCATAACTAGACAGGCCTTTGACGTTAAGGTAGATTGGAATGTGATCACTTCCTCGCGTCTCAACATCTGGAAATCACTTGAAGTATCTCGCGATGGAGTTAGAGACAAAGGCAAGGTCGAGACAGCTGCCGTATGTCACCCCTCGAAGAAAAGGGGGGCTGTCGTCGTTCAGGAGAGTAAGGCCGTAGTTGTAGGCGACGTTTGCTAACCTGCGTCATCTTGCATTTGTCCGCGTACTTCCCCATGCGTGATTGTGCGCATCGAAATGAGCTATGATGACCCTTGGTGCAGGACACACTCTCAAAATATCCGCTAATCTCCTGGAATCGAGATTATTGGACGGCGATATATAAACGCCTCTGAGAGTAAACAGGAGTTTGTTCTTTTCTCACAGTGATGCAGACATACTAATTGTCATCGTGAGGTGCAATTGGTTGCACAACATTCGTCAGTTCACGACGAACAAAGACGATGATTTTGCGGCACGCACCGTTCGTTGAAGACATGACAGCTTCGTACCCCGACAGTCTTATTGGTTTCGACAAATCGGGTTCACAATTGACGATGATTGGAAACACGTTAGTAAACCCAAACTGACGAAAATCTGAAAGGCGTGATTTTAGTTCTCTGGCGTTCCATTGGATGACGGATGCAGCCTTGACTTCTTTACGAAATGTTGAGGTGTGAGTAGCCATCTTTCTAGTTGAGAGATTCAAGCACTGGGCTTAGGGCGTCCAATCTTCCAAGTGCGCTTCGAGCAGACGGTGTCTTCATGTCGACTAAAATCGCTCGAATAGCTTCTATGAGGGAACGCAGCACCGAGATCACTTGACGATAAATTTTAGGCAAATCTTCCATGGCTGGAGACGGCTCTGGTGTGGCCACAACCTGCAGAGGTTCCTTGGCAGAAGATTGTGTCGGGAGCGTGGGCCATTCCTCAAAAGAAGAAGGCTTCTCTGTTTCTTTCGTAAATGTAGTGGGCCCTTTCGTGGCGCTATTGGATGGAGCCGCTAAAGAGTGGGAAGTAGCGTCTCGGGAATGTGCATTCTTTGAAGACTTTCAATGATGCCGACGTCGACGCCGACGCCTTACTACTTCGGCTGCCTCCCTGTGTGTCGAGTTGTCTCGGGCCATTTGTCTGAGAACCGCGCGCTCCTTTTGGATTTGAGGACAATCTTTCGAGGAGGCAGCATGAGGACCGCTGCAGTTGGCGCACTTCAGAGTAGTCGCCCTACAGGCGTCTTCAGCATGAGGTTCAGCGCAGCGGGGACACAGTCGTAAGTTGGGGCATGCGCCCTTGACGTGTCCTAGCCTGGAGCACTGATGGCATTGAAGTGGCTTTTGGATGAATGGTTGAACAAGATGTCGGAAATGTCCAACTTTAACGTGGGACAGTATGCAATCTCCCTTGAAAAACACTTTTATGCAGCGCGTATTTCCAAGGCACCGCACTTGCGTAATGACAGTTTCCTCGTTTGCAGGCTTGATGAGGGTAGACTAGTCAGGATTTGGAATGGCCAAGTCGATGTCATAAATTACACTGGCAATTAATTTTTCATCCATCGGGATAAAGGGGCGCATTTTAATGCCGCCTAGCTCAGTCATTTGCTGCAGCTGTCCTAGCGCACTCACATCGGGCACGTCTATGGCGAGAATGTTCTTCCTTGCGTTTACTCGTACGTCCTTAATTTGATGTGGCACCGCACATTCAAGAGCAACGGAAAGGGCTTGCCTGTTCAGAAGCCGTAGGTTGCTTGATGGATCTTCGGTCATGAAGATGATGACGTGTGGCCAGCGCGCAGGCCTTTACTGCACAGTCGCTGTGCTTGCAGCAGCTGATGCTGCTGTATTCGCCGTCCTTCTCTTCGCCCTCTTACTCCGGACAGGTATAAAGCTGCCATCAGATGTGTCGTCTTCCGACAAAGATTAGAGATCGGTGCCCTCAGTGTCACTGGGAGAGCCAGCTCGCTTCCTCGTGGTTGACGGGTGTTAGGACCTGTGACTAGGCGGGCCTCTGGCATGATCCACGGCCATCACCGCAAAATGGGGATGCGAGGCACCTCAAAAGACCGATGATTTCACTAAAAAATACAGAACGCAGAAACAATCGTTCTTCTAAAGAGACCTTGTTAGCCAGAGATCCACGGGTTGCCTATAGGGTAATATCATCCGCATAGAGAGTGTATCCTAACTGCGGAACTTCATCCAGAGCTCGCGTGAGTCCTAACATGGCGATATTAAAGAGCAGGAAAGAGAGGATGGTTGCTTGAGGGGTACCTTTGTTTGTCATCTCAAAAGCGTCTGACGTGACTTGTGCTACGCTTATCGAAGCCCACCTTTCTGTGAGGAATTCCTTGATGTAATTGTAGGTGTTTTCCCACATCCGATGTTGCTTAATTCTGTTAGGATGGCCTTATGCGAGATATTGTCAAATGCTCCTTTTAAATGAAGGGCTAGTATTAGATGTTTTCCTCCTGTAGGTATATAGCTCAAAACTTCCTCTTGTAATAGGAGAAATGCATCTTGAGTGGAGAGGCCATTGCGGAAACCCAGCATAGTGTGGCTAGAAAAAAGCCGTTGTTCTCTATAAATTTTGGGAGTCGATTATTAATAACCCTTTCGAAAAGATTTCCCATGCATGACGTCAGAGATATGGGCCTGAGTGCCTGCAGGGATGGCTTCTTCCCGGGTTTCGGTATCGTAATAATTTTGGCTACTTTCCATTCCTCGGGTGGCTTCCCTTTGAGCCAATAGTTGTCATTAAAATGGTTTGTCAGTGCCTCTATAACCTTATCGCTGAGGTTTCTTATCATAGCATTTGTGATTTGATCTGAACCAGAAGCAGAATTTCTCTTGGCTGCTTGGGCAGCCGCAAAGACCTCTTCGTTGGTGATTGGCGCGTCGAGTCTCTCGTTTTTCGCACCAGTGTACTGCATTTCAATACTGCAACTATCGATATTCTCTCCTATGTATCTGTCCTTAAGTGCTTGTATTAACTATTCCATGCCCGGAAAATTATGCATTATTCGTTGTAGTGTTCTCTTCGGGGCCGATTCTGACTTTTTTGGGTCAAGCATGTTCCTTAGGATGGCCCAAGTTTTTGCAGCGCTTAGAGTGTCTTGCAGTGAACTGCAGAACTGGATCCATCCTTCAGTTGCAATTTTGTTAGCGTATGGATTTGCCTCCTCTCCCGAAGCAGTGATTCCGCGGAGAAGGTTCCGGTTGAGTCGCTGGTTTTTCCACCTTTTCTGCATACAGCGCCTGCTCTCCCACAAGTGGAGCAGGTGCCTGTCGACTGCAGGAGTCTCTGCTGTTCTTGCGATACGTTCAGATGTTTGTTTGTGAACTGAGATTATGTACTCTGACCATTCCTCAATCGACTCCGGTACAGAGCCGGGTGGGGGATCGCGTCATCTGTACCTTTCCCAGTCAGTGATCACCACGTCTCCTATGACCCTACGAAGTTTTGGAGTTGACATTGAAATGCTGATTGTGTAGTGATCGCTGCCGAGATTCTCTTCCAGGTTTGTCCAGTTCAAGTCGGTAATATTACGTGTGAATGTCAGATCTAGGAACGTGTCTCGACTTACGCTGTTACCCAGCCTTGTAGGTGTTGTGGGTAGAGTAATTAAGCTCAATCCTAGTTTGAATACGGCGTGTTCGAGACGCGTTTCCTTAGGGGAATCTCTTGAATAACCCCAGGTGGTGCTGGGTGCGTTAAAGTCACCCAATACCACAGGTCGATTTCTCACCCCTGCAATGCCGACGACATCTTTGAGCAGTGCACCAAATTTCTCGTGTTTATCTTTGGGAGGAATGTATACATTTATTATTACCGTTTTCACTTTGCCTCTCTTCAGAAGAAGGAGGGTGATTATCTGATCATTTATCAGCAAACTTTCTATGTGCTCAACCTTTGCTGCAATACTTTTGCTAACCAGCGAGGATACGTGGGATAATTTGGATCTTGTACACAATAATATCCCTGCAGTTTTACCATCTTGGGCCCAACCTCCTGCAGTCATATTCCATCTGGCTGAATTGGTACCGAGTTCATGTAATTTTGGAGTGCTGCGGCGCGCTTGTGAAAAGTGAGACAGTTCCACTGCTAAATTTCTAAATGTTCTACACTTTTTATAATATTTTTGGCCATGCTGCATGGTCGTATCCATGCTGTCGCGGCCCGCCTTGGATGGTTTGTCAATAACTGGGGCGGACAGGGAGCGTTTGTTTAGTGCCCTCTGCAAGCCTCCCACAGCAGCGTTAACATACTGCCTCTGAAGTTTTAGTTCTTCTACGACAAACGTCTTCATTTCCGTCATGAAATCAGCTAGAAGTTTATGTAAAGTAGCTATGCTTTCTCCATTTGCTTGAACCTTCGTCTGCACTTGCTTGACTAGTTCACTGCTTTCTGATTGAGTAGCGAACGAGTCTTGGTCTATCGTTTCCTCGCTCGTTTCTGCGCTATCCTTCATGTCAGCTGGCGCCTCTTTATTGCCCTCGGTGGGGTTGCCTGCCGACCCTGGGTTTTGTAATTTCTTATTTGTATTTTCTAATTTGCTTTCCATTGACGAGATGGCCAGTTTATACTCTTTACGCTCCGCAGCCATTCGGTTTCTAAGCTGTTTAATTTCTTTTGTTAATCTTTTGTTCTCTTCTAGAATTTTCCTATGCGGGGGGCTATCAGTTACAGGAACATTGGGAGGCACTGGACTCACCTTGCTCACCTTGTTTGGTTGGTTGTTTTGTACATCCTCCATACTAAGGCCAGCGGTTGCTGCTGCTGCTTCTTCTTTCCGACATGGGCGGAGCTTGTTTCCCAGCTGCTGCTCGGTATTTTCTTCAAGTTTGGCTTGCCAGGGGCCTCTGCAGGCTTGCTGATGTTTCGCTGTTGCGGGGTCTTCGATGTTGACCTCGATCTTGATCGTGATCTGGAGCTGGATCTAGATGTCTACCGCTTCTGGAGCGTCGCTTCCTCTCGCTCCTAGCTGAACCAACGAGGAAGTTTCTGCTGGTGTTGCTCAAGTTGCGGGAAATCCTTCTCAGCGTAGGTACACTCCGTTGAGACCGCCAGGGGGCTCGAAGTAGTGCAGACGCGATCGCTTCGCGCTCTGGATTCTCATAATTTTTAGTGGTGTTTCCCGTCTGCAACCACTCGGAAACGTTACTATCAGCTTCAAGAAGTTCCGAGGAACGCCTGAGCACCACTCAGGAGGATTTCTTGCCACTTGAAGGTGCCAAGGGACTTCAGAAAGCTCGTCACCCCTAGGACGCTCACCAAACGCTGACCTGGGGAGCCGCCGGCAGCTGCACCGACGCTGGGGACGCCCGCGTTGGAGCTTCATCCAGCTATGGCTCTCAACGCGGTGACCGACCAACAATACCACCTCCTAGACCAGGATGGTACAGCAGACGACCAAATGGATCAACTCCAGGGTGACCACGATACGGTGAGCCGAGACGCTATCGGCGCTCAATCGCATGCAGAAGAGGACGCTAGCTGGCAGGCAGCGAAATCCACCAAAAAACGCAAGCAAGAGGCACTGGAGCGGAGGCGCGGCAGCGCAGGGCTTCAGGACCAAGTTAAGACAGGCACGCCAACATTCAAGAAATTGCCAAAGCTACCGCCGTTGCTGAAGGACGATTACAAGATCGTCATTCGTCCAAACCAGGGCCTCCCGCTGAGAAACATTCTGACTCCTACGCTTGCGCAAGCAATCATCGAGGCATGCCAAGCTGGCATCAGAGATGACCATTTCATCCTTAGAATCAACCCAGGGTCAAACATAGCGATTCTGTCGACCAAATACGAGGAAGTGGCGGACAAAGTGCGTCTAATACGCGCTCTTTTGCTTAACGGCAGGGCTCACGCTGTCCGTGCCTACGCCGCAAATGGAGACGATACTCTTAGAGGGGTGATTCACGGCGAACCGATGAATACCTCAACCGAAACTCTCATGGCGCACCTACGTGTCAGAACGCACGGTGTGGAGATCATCACTGCCAGAATGCTAGGCACAACGAAAAGCGCAGCCATTACATTTTTCGGTCCAACGCTACCTCGTACCGTCTACTATTACGGAGGTGAACTCCACTGCTACCCCTTCCGACCTACAATTCAAGTCTGCAAGGTCTGCCGAGAAAAAGCACACCGCGCGGACGTTTGCCCGCATCCGGATTGCCTCATTTGCCGGCTGTGCGGACTGACTAATCCAACGGATGGACATCCGTGTTCTATTAGTTGCGCCTCGTGCGGGGAGGATCACCCCACAGGAGATCCAACTTGCAAAAAAAGACTTAAGCCGCCGAAGCCTAAACAGCCGCAAGTACAAGCAGGCCACAGTGATAAGCTTCAACAGGGCACTAGCAACGACCCACCAAGGACCAAGAATCTCCGCTGGTTCTCCTCCGAAGAGGAAGAAAACGCCTACAAGTCAGCCGATGACAAGCACAGTTCCCGGTCGCATTCACGGTCCCCGGGCAGAAAGCAGCGCTCGCCATCCAAGAAGAGCGCGCCAGCACCGACTCAGCAGAACCTCCACCGAAGTTCTCCAGGAGGGGGAGCCAAAGGCAACGGCGGGGATCAAGGATGCACCCAACAGGCATCATCACTTCCGGTAAGCTGCGCGGAATCCGTGGCTCCCAAGTCTGCATGTACTCCCCCCATCACACAAAACGTACACTATCAAGAAGTAATTGCTGAAAACAAACAGCTTAAGCAACGCCTTGACAAATACGAGACCAAAATAATGTGGCTCGAAAAACAGCTGGCCCAATTAATGGGAGCCACCCCGAAAACTACAGTCCAGGCCTCTCAAAATCTAACTAGCCACCCAAGCGAAAAGCTACGGGACATTGGGCACATCCAACCGCAATCGACACCACCACGAGATCCGGTAGCCAATATAGGAACAGAACAAACAGCGACAAACCTCACTTTACAACAACAACTGCAGCTAATGCAACAGCACATACTGCAGCAAACAGAAGCCCAAATGAAACAGTTCTTTGTCGGATTTCATGACCTGAAGCGATAAGTTCATGAAAGCCTCGACAAAGAAACGAAGCGTCGACGTAAGCAGAGCCAACTGCGGTCCCAGGAGTCCGGCGCCAAAAGCATGCTTACCTCGGACGCTGAAAGCACACCCACCTCCTCGCATCATGGCAATTAACCGACGCATAGCAAACGAGAATCTCACTATATGGTCCTGGAACTGTCGTTCCCTGCACAACAAGCACGCTACACTCACTCTATACATAAAGGCGGCGCTGGTTCCTCCTGACGTAATCTGCTTGCAAGAGGTGGGAGCCAGGCCTAAAACAGTTTCTGGCTACAAACTGTACATGCATCCAAATACACCTAAGATTGCGACACTCGTCCGGAAAGAATTGGCAGCTACATGCATAACGGCACCGAACGAAGAGACGCAACACCTTATCGTAACGCTCTGGCCAGCGAAGAAAGGACGCCCGAGGCAGGTTATATGTAACATATACAGTCCCCCACAAGACAGAAAAGCAGAATTCAGCAATATCTTCCACTATTTGAACAACAAGCTTCAACCACGCGACCGCTTGATCATCACTGGGGCCTTCAACGCTTGGCACACCACATGGGGTTATAGTGCAGACAGACCTAAAGGTACGCGACTTTTAGAAGCGATACAGCGCTACGACTACACACTCCTCACGACACCGGGAATACCGACTCGTATAGGAAACAGTGTCAGCAGGGACACCACTCCCGACCTTACCGTAACCAACAATGCCGCGACCATGCGCTGGAGTGTGCTGGACGACCATCTGGGCAGCGATCACAATATTGTGCAAATAACATATGAAACAGCTCGACTGCGACGCCTGCTCGGAAAAGCGAGACTGACTAACTGGACTAAATATAGAGAGCAACAGGAAGTAGACGGGCCCAAGCCAACAACTATAGCCCAATGGACACCTACATTAAGGGTCTCTATGACAAGAACACCAAGATATATCAAACTACCGACGCACCTGCCATTGACACCCACTTGACACATCTTTGGGAAGCTCGTCGAGGCCTCACGAAACGGTGGCGCCGACAAAAGCTAAATAAGAAACTCAGACTCCGTATAGCGAAAATCACGGAGGAAGTAAACGCATACTCAAGGGAACTTTACAACAACAACTGGCGCACCTTCTGCGATTCCCTAAAAGGCACATTAAGCACGAAAAAAACGTGGAACATCCTACGGAGTCTTTTGGATCCCTCTGCAACAAGAACCGAAACAAACGCTACCCTTCAACGGCTAGCTGGAGAATTTCAAGGTGATCTGGATCAGTTATTAGAAGAGCTGAAACAACGCTACACAGGAGAACGCAAGCGAAACGTTAGCCCAACACCCAGTCAACAATACAATGGAGAACCCAACACTGAGCTCGACGCCCCCATAACCTTTGCGGAGGTTTATGCAGCGGCTCAAAGCTTCAAAAGAAATACAGCGCGCGGATTGGATGGCATTACAAATGCCATGGTACGGAACCTCAGCGATGAAGCATTACAAGCCATCACAGACCACTTTAATCAGGAAGTCTGGACACCGAGTGGAAAGATACCTGCAGAATGGACACTGGCACAGGTTGTACTCATACCTAAACCAGGCAAACGGCGAAGCCTTGATCAGCTACGACCAATTTCTTTAACGTCATGCATTGGCAAGCTCTTCGAAAAAGTTATACTCACTCGCCTTGACCAATACACAGAAGAACGGGGCTTCTACCAACATCTATGTACGTATTTAGGCGAGGAGTGTCTACCCAGGATATCTTCTTACTGCTCAAAGAGGAAGTGCTTAACCCAGCGCCAGGTAGTCTCAACAATCTACTCGCTGCACTCGACATCGAAAAAGCATTTGATAATATTGCGCACTCTACCATACTAGACGGTCTTGCAGCCATAGGATGCGGACAACGCATATTCAACTATGCCTCTGATTTTCTTGGAAATCGCAAGGCGCAGATTGGCATAGCTGGTACCAAATCATCACCATACGACCTCCCACTGAAAGGCACACCTCAGGGCTCCATCTTGTCTCCATTTTTATTCAATATCGGCCTCCGGAAACTAGCCCTCCAGCTGGAGACTGTACCAAACCTGGGCTGTGCCTTTTACGCGGATGATATTACGCTATGGGCAACAAAGGGCTCCTATGGAGAACGACAAGATGTACTGCGAACCGCTATAGACATGATTCAAGGCTACCTCACTGCTGCAGGCATGTCGTGCGCACCTAGCAAATCGGAATATTTGCAAATAAGACCCCCACGCACTCGGTCCAACCGTGCACCCGCACTGCAGCTAGCAATTGCCGGACAGATCATCAACAGGACCCCAGTAGCTCGAATATTAGGCATGCACGTGCAAGAAAACAACAGCGTAAAGACTGCAATAGGCAAACTCAAACACACCGTAAAGAGTATTGCATCCCTTATAGCTAGAATTGCGCGAAGTAATGATGGGATGACAGAGGCCGACACGGTACGCCTTGTACATGCCTTCGTTCTCAGCCGAGTCACGTTCGCTCTTCCCTTTCAATCAACACGCAAGCCCGAAATAGAGCAGATTGACAGACTCATTAGAATTGCGTACAAAGCAGCATTGCGACTTCCGAACAGCACAAGCACAGAAAAAACTCATGGGACTCGGCATGCATAATACGTATGAAGAATTGGCCGCCGCCACGCTAATCGCACAGCGAGAACGACTCACCACTACGCTCTAGGGAAGAACACTGCTACAGAGGCTGAGATACCCTCTCACCCCTCAATACTGTGGCGATGAGACAGTCATTTTACGCAAGCAAATACGTGATCAAATAATCGTGGAACCAGTTCCAAAAAACATGCACCCGCTCTACAACAAAAAGCGCCGTCTAGCGCGAGCACGAAAACTCCTGCAGAGAAGTAGCGATCCAGACGCTTACTTTACCGACGTCAGTCTTTATCCCGCGCCACCACAAGGCTCCAGAAAACAAGCATATGCATTGGCAGTGACTAACCAAAGCAAAGTCGTGGCCTGCGCGTCCCTACGCACCAGATCAAGTGCCACCGCAGAGGCAGCAGCCATAGCCTTGGCAATCAGAGAAGCCGAAAGAAGGGGGCGCTCAGCGTATATTTTGACAGACTCACAAGCTGCATGTCGCTTATACCTTAAAGGCACACTTCCAAGGTGCGTCACTGATATTTTGGGGTCCATGTTGATGGAGGCACATGGCGTCACTTGGTGCCCAGGGCAATACGGCCTGGGGGGGGGAATAAGGAGGCAAACTGCATAGCTCGCGGACTTACTGGCCGAGACGCAGGACTCTCCTCAGGACACCTCACAGGGCATCATGAAGAGCAAAGTGTAACAAGCAGGCAGATATTGGAAAACGAACGCCTTACAAGACGCATCTACGCCCCTTCACATTCGAACTTAAGCAGCCAACAAGCCCGGGATTGGCACCGCCTCCAAACGAACACATACCCCCACGTATCAAAACTACACGCAATTTTTCCACAGATATACACAACAGGGGTATGCCCATGGTGTAGTAACCACACAGCCACACTTACACACATAACCTACCAATGTACCGAGCGGCCAGCCAATGCAGTATCTAGGTTGGTGCGCTCACTACAAACACTCACAACGTGGTCTTGGGAGGCACGGCTTTCCGAGCTGGCACTGGGGAGCCAACTGGTGACCCTAGACCAAGCCCGGCGAGCCGCTGTGGCTAATGGGGCTCTACAAGAGGGCTCCACCCGGGATTAGTCACGTAATTTTAATTCTTCAATAAAGTTTATTCTCTCTACACTCCGTTTGTCTTCGAGGTGTCTCCACTCGTGATAATCGGGGAGCTGCATTTTTTGTTTCTTTCTGCACGATTTGTCTCCTGTAGTGTGCTCTTCACCGCATATGGCGCAGTTCAGGGCACATTCGTGTCCTTGAGTAGGATCACACGTTGGAGCACACGTTGTCGTTCGGAGTCGGGCACACATCAGTTCGGTGTCCAGTTGATCGACAAATCTTGCAAACCTGTACGGTAGGCTTGTATGGATAACAGATCGCCTCTGCACCCATAAAATAGACACACCTGGAGAGCACGTCACCCGTAAAAGTTATTATTGCTGACTTCGAAGAGCCCAGCATCCTGACTCTCTCTATCTTCACCCCTTGTGTCCGTATTCGTAGGTTTGCCATCAGGTCAGCCTGAGTGGTTCCGGGTGGTAGTCCGTGAACGATGCCTCGCAGCACGTCTTCTGGGTCGGCCACGTACGCATTGAAGGGGTGAATCCGTCCTCTGATTTTCAATTGTTTGGTCTCTCTCAGCCTGCCCGCCACTTGTTCGTGTGGCGTAGACAATATTATAATGTTCGATTCGGGGTGTACCCGCAGCAAAAACTTCCTCTTCTAAAGCTGTTCCGGCAGGCCTCTATCACTGCCATAAAGAGCTCTGATCCAAATAGATTTTTCACTGTGAGGCCCTTGTGCGGTCTCAGAATAACCTTTATGTCTTCCTTTGGAAGGGGCGTCGGTACTCGCCGTTTTCTGCGCTGGAACTCCCGCTTGACTTGGCTGTCCTGTGCCGCGTCGACAGGCGGTTTTCGTTCCTCTTCTCTAGTCCCTTTTCGGGCTCTTTCTCGCTTTGTTTATGGTTCTTTTTAGGGGCGATGCTCCTCATAGCGCCACCCGTTCGTCCGCCGTAGTATGCAACAAGTATAACATTTTGACCTCTAAGGTGGTGCCGGTGAGACATCTTCTGTGCGTTGTTGAACAATAAAAAATAGTGCTCAATGTACCTGTCAATGGCTGCTAATGGGGAATGAGAGACAGGAGAATTCGGCTTTTAGTTAACGCGCAGGCTGCGATCACCATTAGCAGCCATCGGCATGTACATTGAGCACTATCTGACAAGAAAGGGTTGCTACGTTATACTCGCTGGTTGCAAACTCCTTAGCTTTAGAAAGGTTTAGCGAGCGTTGAGCCGCAGTGCCATGAATACAATGAACTTTTATATACCATGAATGAATTCGAGTTGGTTAAAAATGGGAAGCAGATACGAAGCACAAGCCGTAATAAAGTAAAAGCCGAATTCTCGGCCTCTCATTTCCCATTAGCAGCCATTGGCATGTACATTGAGCACAATCTGACTGAAAAAGTTTGCTACGTCATACTCGCTAGGCGTAACCTCCTTGGTTTTCGAAAGGTTTAGCGAGTGTTCGGCTGCAGTGCCATGAATACAGTGAACTAGTATATACCATGAACTCGAGGTGGTTAAAGGTAGGAAGTGGACCCGAAGCACAAGCCGTAAGAAAGTGTGCGTGTGCCACCTCTCGTTTAGTCCTTGGAATGTCCGCTGGATGGCGGTGCTTCTATATGGAAAATAAATGATGAAAAGATGCGAGATGGTGGTACTTGGAGTGTTGAATAGATGGATGAACGGACACATAGACAGATGCATGGATGGACGCATGAACGGACGCAGGGGCGGCTGCATAGACGAACGCAGGGACGCACGCACGAACAGACGCACGCACGGACGGGCTGATGGACGCATGGACGGTCACACTAACCGACGCATGGACGGACAGAAGCAAGAACGAATGGACGGACGAATTTTTCGTCCCACTCTCCATTATTCACTCCGTGGATATGCTGCCATTTTTTTTTCTTCTGCGTGAAAGGACGGTGTGCCAGCCGTCCCCCGTCCAAGTAAGAGTCAGACCCGCGTCGTCATCGTTCTTGTTATAGAGATACGGGGCGCTGGGCGCTCCCGCGTTGTTACTCGGTTCCTCACTTGATGAGACGCTACTCGCATCGTTCGGTTGATTCTCCGACACCGGGCATGTGCCGGGAGGGTCTTCGTCGACGTCCATGTAGACGAAAAATTTCTAGGCGTCCTTATGCATACATGCTTAGTAGAAACAGGGGAATGGGCCGACCTCCGTTTTCCTCTGCGCAAGGCGTATAGTCCGAAAGGGAGGTTAACTGGCACTCACCATTGACTTCTAACTCGGTCAGAAAATATCCGAGAACGTCGGTCGAATGGTTGTGAGCCAGTCGCCGCACTCCGCACGGTTTAGCGTCTCGGCGCCGCCGACCGAGCCGGTGGGTGATATACGGTAATCTGCGTTCGTGCACGTCGTGTCTTCCAATATTGATAGTTTCTCGTGAAGCTGGTCCAGCTCCCAGATTTTCTAAAAATGAAATGTTTTTTTGAAATGTTATTGACGTCTGTGACAAAAAAAAATTTCTAAGCAGGACTCTGCGTTTGCTTGTGTTATCTCATTTCATCCAATAGTTGAATAAGAAGTACTCGGAATCGTCAAACACTCTTTCTAAACGCACACTTCGCTAGCATGCTACGCATCTTAAATGCCTTGCGAGAGCTTTTACCGTCACCGGAAAACACTCGGTGACCGTCATAATCTGCACCAAGTTTCCATTTCCCGCACGCCTGTATGAGCTCTCTCACATACATTTAGAGATAGGGTTGTACTATTGCACAGCTTGCAATGTAGAGAAAGGTTACCACTATGTGCCAGGAAGCACAAGATTCGCATGGTCCTGCAAGCAGCTGTTTTTAAGTCAGCCAGATTGTCCAATCTAAAGCTCATCAAAACGGATCCGGGAAAATCTGGAAGCGCAACGTCTGTGTTTTTGACCGGAAAATATTGCGATTTTTATGCATATTGGCGACTTGCAGAGATGACATAGCTTGCAGCACATACTCTGCACGGACTTGGGAATCACTTTAAATGCGAAACATTTCTTAGCGAACTTCGGAGACTTTGGCCATATCTCTCTATCTATCTATCTATCTATCAATCTATCTATCTGTCTGTCTATCTACCTGTCTGTCTATCTGTCTGTCTGTAGTATGTATGTATGTATGTATGTATGTATGTATGTATGTATGTTCATCTATTTGACCGCCTGTGACTTTTAGCTCTCATTCCTGGCTGTTTCGATAATTATATCTATAGCGAAATCGGTATGAGAAGACATGACTAAATGAGGAGCATAAGGGACTAGGCATAACGTAAAATTCATGAAGTGTATATCATGAAAGTCATAATTTAAATACTATGGTCTTGCTCCTCTTGTGGTGGTTTTGTTCACTTGACATTGCGAAACTGTTATGGTATGAGATGACTACATGGCGAATATAAGTGGCAGGCCCTAACGTAGAAGTCATGACATGCATGTCATGTAAGTCGTGAATACACCGCACGGTCATTGTACACTCGCGGTCGTTTCGCTAGCTTTATATACCAAATTTGGTATTACGTCACGTTAATAGATGACGGAGGTGTATGACTGGACCAAAAATGAGAATCATGACATGCGTGTTATTAAAAACATGAATAAATGCTACGTTCATAGTGCGCTCACGGCCGTTTCGCTAGCTTCACGTATACCAAATTCGGTGTTACGTAATGTGAATGAATGACAAAGGTATATATGACTGGTACCACGGCCACCTGGATCGTGTGCGCGCGGTTGTGTTCCTCCGGCCGTTTCGTTCGGGCGGAGGGAGGCAAAAGGGGGCGTAATCGCTTCGTTCACCGCATGGTGGCGCGCACCTACTACCCCTCCTTTCCTATGCTATCTATGCGGGATGGTCTACGGTGCTTGAAGATGTCGCTTTATAGAAACCGCAGACTGCTGGTTAGCTGTAAACCTTATCTTTCCTCACCCCCAACCACCTCAAATGAAACAAATAGAAGAATTGATGGCAGCTGGTGCTATATTATTTCTTTTTCTTCAAGCTGCAGTGGCTGTCGCCATGATAATGACAGAAGAAAACACATCCGTGAGCCAGTTTTCAAAATAGTGTAATGCCCTTCCGTGCAGCGGGTGAAATATAGAACATTCACAGGAGAGCGAAATCACCCGATTGATTTATTAAATTATTTTGACCGCTTCCAGAAGAGTGAGACGATCCGAAGGATAGCTGATCTGCATCGTGGATGTTGGCTGAGATACCTCGGAGTACCGAAGCCTTCAATGCGCAAGCTTACCTGCTTTACTCGCTGACAACTTTGTTTGGCAATGAAGGGAGCACACAGATAGGCAAGCACACAGATAGGCGAGCACACTCACATTCATACACATTCACACACGCTCACTCATGAAAGAGCACACACGCACAAATTCGCACGCTGAAAAGAACACACGTGCCAGCCCGTGCACTTACCCACACAAACAAGCGCGCGCACACAGACTGCCGAGCGCATGCTCACATACACGAACTTAAGAGCACACACACACACACATAGCATACGCGCACTAGACCCCACACAAAAGTGCGCGCACACACACACGCGCGCACACACATGCGCACTCATGCACGGAACACACACACAATCGCCTCCCCAATCACTAGCAGGAACCCTCACTTCTCGATGGAGACCCACACTTTACCGTGAAGGCCGAAGTGCAAACACGATCTTCATTACATCTACGTGAAATTTTCGCTCGGCCAAGGCAGATTTTTAGGGGCGAAGCTCCTTATAGAGGAGACCCACGCCGAGGGAGGCACAGCGGAGCGTGGCGCTGTCAGTCAATGTGGGGAGAAAACTGGTTACTCGAGTGTTGGCCTCTCCGCTGTCCCAATCAACCTGCTTGAAAACGCGTTGCTTTGCTCGCACGCTGCACGCGTTCTGCACGTGTTTTTGAGAGTCTCGCGTCGCGCGCGGTTATGATGTATACGTTCTGTCCGCATTTATTAGGATGCCGCAATTGAGGATTTTTTTTGTGACAGCAATTTGGTAAAAGGGCAGCGAAACAAGTTGTAGCAGACGACGCCATCCTCGTCAGAGCGCAGTGCGTTTCGAAAGTGAAAAACGGCGCTGTTTACGACGTTAGAGATGAATAAAACTTTCTGTGCGTTCATAAATATATACCTGTTTTATTTGGTTTACTCTGTGTACTATGCACTATGTTTGTTCCTGGATGCATGGGTAAGGCCGCTTCTCGTGCTTTAGGTTAAGCGGTTCTTGCGCTGTGACTGCTATTAGTTGGGATACCTTAATTTACTAGCACCCACCCAAGTTATCGTTCGGTGTATACACAACACTTCAAAAATAAATGGTCTATTTGGGGCTTCTTTCTGACCCACAACAATAATTGACATCTATCTCGCGTGTCTTTCCTTGCATTATCACCGTTCTCATGGCGGGTACCTGAGTTCACGAACAGCGTGCGTACCATCATGATAAGCACCCAGCTTTCAGAGAAACGTTTTTGTGTGTGTTTAATCTGCAGGGGAAGAGCGCATTGCTATAAAGGCATTTTATCTTGGTCACGTATCAAAAATGCAACGTGTTGTTCGGGCTGGCCCTGCACACTCAGTAACAACTAGTTAACTGTATCTGCCTACGAACGTGCAACAACGGCTAATGCATTTTTTTCTTTTTTTCATAGTTGTCCAAGCTTTTGCAACCACACACTTCCGTCGGCGCTGCGTACATTTAAAAATATATAAAAACACATTACCAATACCACATGTGCACACAGCTTCAACTACTACGTCCCCAACAATATCGAATAATAGTAACGGCATAAAATATTTCTTCGAGGAACGGTGACGCAGGAATTAACACCCGTAATTTTGAATGCATTGTGCGCGTGCTAATTTTTATGAAAACAAATGTTTACATACTTTTTTGGTGCACTGCTTTAATCCATTTCTGTAGTCTGCTTGTTTCGTACCATCGGTTTGGGAATCGGTAGAATTTCACTGGTGGAGTCGACCTCTTCGTGTTTGCATGGTTATTGTGACAGTTGACGACGCCGCGATTTCACCCCCTTTTCTGTTGGGGTGACATCGCGTAACGAGGGACGTTTCACGTGCAGCGCATGCTTCGCAAATGCGTGGAAGCCAAAGGGAGCGTAAGGGTCGGAAGACTCTACTCTTGTGCGCTTTTTCTGGCAGGGGAAAGGCAAGCGCTGGCGTCGCCGGACAAACTTGAGCGGGTCTCCCCTATAGCGGCACCGGTTCGTTCCTCGTAGTCGTAGTAGCAGTCGTAGTGTGTAACCAGTCTTACATTTTGACCTCCAAAGTGGTGCCGGTGAGAGATTTCTTTTGTGCGTTGCTGAACAATAAAAAATTCGCAGCGTGCGTTTTTTTCGAAAAGCCGAATTCTACTGTCTCTCATTCCTCCTTAGCAGCCATTGGCATGTACATTGAGCACTATCTGACAAGTATGGGTTGCTACGTTATACTCACTGTGCATACCATCCTTGGTTTTAGAAAGGTTTGGTGAGCGTTGGGCCGCAGTGCCATGAATACAGTGAACTATTATATACCATGAACTCGAGGTGGTTAAAAGTGGGAAGTAGACACGAAGCGCAAGCCGTAAGAAAGTGTGCGTGTGCCACCTCTCGTTTAGTCCTTGGAATGTCTGCTGAATGGCGGTTCATATGCGGAATATATGATGAAAAGATGCCAGATGGTGGTACTTGGAGTGTTGAATAGATTGACGAACGGACACACAGACAGATGCATGGACGGACTCACGAATGGCTGCACCGACGGATGGACACATGGACTGACGCACAGATTGACCTATGGACGGACGCACAGATTGACCTATGGACGCACGAACAGACGCACGCACGAACGGCGAATGGACGCACGAATGGTCACACAGACGGACGGAAGCAAGAACGAATGGACGGACGCATGCTTCGCCCCACTCTCCATCATTCACTTCGTGGACATGCTGCCATCTTTTCACTCACACACAGACGCTGACGACATTATTTCTGTGAAACAAGCTGTTTAACGATGTCGCTCTCTTAAACGACAAGATTCGCCTAGGCGAAGAAAAGTACTTTGGTAATGTGGTGACCGATTCCTGGAGCCCTATATATAATTCGCTGGCGACTATCATCACCTATCATTTTCACGATCACATTCGCCTAAATGCGGTGTGCGCTTAGTTAAGGATGTCCAATTCGCAACACTGTCGTACCGTGGGAGCTTAGAAATGCCAAGTGTCGTGGCCACATTAAAATTTCGCTGATCATCTAGTAAATGAAAACCACTGTAGCATTACCAGCACTGCGGTTTAGTTTTCCAGCAATGTGATGCTGTGACGACAGAGCTAGACTGCGTAACATAGCTAAATAAGCAGGGTTGACAACGACAAAATGCATTGTTTTTAAGAGAACAAGGATGCCTAAATTGACGCGCACTAATTCAGGCAGCAGTGAGAGAAACGATCGCTACAACAAAGAATGAAACGCGGGGCACATCAAGTATGAAGGCGAAATTCGCGAACAAGCTGTGCCACACGAAGTCGCCTCACGCTGCTTGGCTCAGTCTCGATCATTCCATGCTACAGAGAACAACACTCACTGTGTCAAGCCCGATTAATGACACATATTAGCGTTTTTTTATTCCAGTCATCACGTGAACGACGTCCAATGTGCATTTCTGCAAGCATGTCTACGGTGCAGCGCAGTCGGCGTCGTCTGCAACGGAGTAGAAAAAGAGCGCCGCAACGCGGCGCGTGGCAGAACTTCTTTACATTTTTTAAATGGGGCGCATGATGAATGGCACGGCGGGAGAAACACAGCCGCGCGTGCCCGATCTAGGCGGCCGTGCTGGCACGAACAAGATAAAAATGGCATACGTGCCAGGTAAGAACTTCATGCCACGCTCATGATGCACGGTACCAAACTTGGCATTACATCACGAACAGACGACGAAAGTAAAGGACATGTCCAAACATGATAATCATGACATGCATGTGATGTAAAACATGACTACATGCTACGCTCATGGCGCGCTTGCGGTCGTTTTGCTAGCTTCACATATACGAAATTCGGTATTACGTGGCGCGTACGGACGACGAAGCTAAACGACACGTGCAAACATGGTAATTAAGATATGCACGTGAAGTGAAACATGACTACATGCTAGGCCCGTGTGCTCAGATTTGGGTGCACGTTAAAGAACCACAGGTGGTTGAAATTTCCGCAGCCCTCCACTACGGCGTCTCTCATAATCATATGGTGGTTTTGGGACGTTAAACACCACATATCAATCAATCATGACTACAAGATATGCTCATAGCGCGCTCGTGGCCGTTTAGCTAGCTTCACACATACCAAATTTGGTATGTGACGTGAATGGAAGACGAACACAAATGCCAGGTGCACACATGATGTCATGGAAGTTATTGACGGCATAAGTTACATCTACCTAGTAACGCTGTGCTCATTTTAAAGTGATATGTATACCTTTCTCATTCGTGCTTCGGATGTCATGGATTCCCACTTATCTGCCAACTTTTTTTAGGAACGAAGCCCTGAAAGCCGTTGGTGCCTCCATGCATCATGCATGTCTGGAACCAGCTCGTAACCACTCAGTTGTATGACTCCCTTAGCAGGTAGCGCTAGGCTAGTGTGAGTGAAATACAGACAGACAGACAGACAGACACACAGACAGACAGACAGACAGACGCATGGATGGACGGACGCATGAAGGGATGTACAGACGGATGGACGGATGCGTGGATGAATGGAGACACATGGACGTACACACGTACGGACGCACGGGCGGAAGCAAGAACGAACGGAAGCACAGATGGACGGACAGACGGACACATAGACGAATGAAAAGAAACATGGACAGATGCTCATCGTCATTCACTCCGTGATTATGCCGTGATTTTTCTTAAACGGCAGTTGCCACTCATCGTCATTCACTCCGGGAATATGCCGTGATTTTTCTTAAACGTCAGTTGCTAGTAGCCCTCTATTTTTTATCTTTTTTAACATTTCAGTAGTTCTTTTTTGCGAGTTTAAAACAACAATTTGCTCTTCGTCAATGCTTTCTTCTTTTTCTCTGTGTATGCTTGCATGAACGAGAAAAAAAGCATAGTAGAAAACGCAAAGAGTAACGTCCAGTGAAATACTGTGCCACGAAGTGGCTGACCATGGGACGTGTACCCTAACAACGTGGTGCTGGCAGCTCTTTGACTATATTAAAACAAATTTTATCGCTAAAATGTCGCACACGTACACTGGTCACGACACATAACCGGGGCTCCCGTAACTTCAATATAATAGTTTGAGACGGCTGAACTGATTGAAAGGAATCTATTGGGCTACGAATAGATTTTGGTATTCTTAAGATAAACATTATCAGCAATGAATAAAACTTTATTGTTTGAGATATGCAAACCGTCAGCTGCTTACTCTCGCCTCATCATTCTCACAAATATTTCAACAGAAAAAAAAGGAAAAGAAGTTTCTTTTGCAGCTGCCGGGGCTTCAACTCAGGACTTCTCACAGGCTAACCTACCGCTTTAGCTCTGAGCTACACCACTTTGAAAGGCGTCGTTGTGCCGGTACCTACGAAATTAAATAGTTAAGGTTACAGACAGTTTTTTCGGTATAAAAAATAAGGAGGGAAAAGGAATAAAGGCAGACATTTATTAACAGAATGGTACGTAGTTTCGAATAGCCGCGGAGGTTTAGCTCATTCTTTCGTCGGCGCTCAGGCGCGTCGGACGCAAGAATCATGTGCCCCGTAGGAGCGGCGTTTGCGGCACATATTAGCCGCGGTAACAGGATGACCGAAGACCAAGACGCAGGATACGAGATTATTTTGACACCACTGCCCAAGGAACGCGCCGCGCAAAACACTGTGTTTTTACACGGTGATGTGTGTGGCAGACCGTATCGAGTAGAAGATTTCCGAGAAGCGCTCGGACCTACAGGACTGTTGCCGGAGGTGTTGGCACTGGGGGCCTACCAGATAAATCATGTCTGGGTGGTCACCATGAACAACGCGGACGCTACGAGACGCTTTCTGGACGTTAAGAAGCTGTAAGTCAAGGGTCGACGCTGCATCATAGTAGACCCCCAGGATCAGCAGGTGCGGCTGCGTCTTCGTTGGCTGCTGTATGGCGTCAACGATGAAGACGTGCGAACGGCGTTGGCGACTTATGGGAAGGTCGTACAAGTCACCAGGGAGAATTGGCATGTTCAAGGAGTCAGCGACAAGGGGTCAACCACGCGAACTGTGCTTCTAAAGCTCAAGAGTGGCGTGAAGGTTGAAGATCTCCCGCATCAAATCAGGGTGGCTGGTGAACTGGCACTTGTGGTTGCACCCGGTCGGCCAATGCAGTGTCTGCGCTGCCAAGGTACCGGCCATGTTAGAAGAGAGTGTAAGGTACCCCGATGCTCGCGTTGTCGGCGGTTCGGCCACAGCGAAGACGCGTGCATGCGCACGTATGCATCGGCTATAGGATCAGCTGAAGGTGAAGACACGGCAGAGTTGGTGATGGACGTGACCGAGGCTGAAGACGCGGCGAAAGGCACAGGCGACGTGGTGAACCCAGAAGCTTCAACAGGTACTGCCACACCTACTGGTGGTGATGAACCAACAGTCCAAGCAGACATAGAATCTGGGGAGGTTACTCAAGAGCCAGCCAGCCAAACCGAAGAAGGCTTCACAAGCACCCCATCGAAGGAGCCGGAGCCGGTGGAATTAACCGAACTTTCAGTGTCGTGCGGGAATATCAGTGGTGGGGCGTCAAGCAAAAGACCCCGCGAGCAGTCTACAGGACGGCGTGAGGTGTCCAGTGAAAAGCATGAAGAGGGGCCACCTGCGAAGGCGATCTCGTTCAGACGCAGCAGCACAAGGCTTCAATCCAACCCGATATTAGACAAACACCGGCCACCTTTGTCCTCCAGTGGCACGGGTCCACCTGGAGGCTTCGAAGATGTCTAGCGTCTATGCTAGACGCTGAAGGTAAGCATAATGCTCCGCGCTAACTTCTTCATTGTGTAGACATGGCTTTCGCACCGAAACTTAGAGTGGCAACGTTAAATGTTCGAGGTCTTGCCGCCAAGCGAAAACAGAGCCAAGTCTACAGGCTGCTCGTAGATCAGGATCTGGATACACTAGCTGTACAACAAACAAAAGTAGACGGTGAGGAGGAGACCCGGGGCATGGTGCTGAGGTTTACGGCGCGTTACTACGCAATTGTAACTCAAGCAATAGGCACTTCTGCAGGCTGTGTTTTGTTCATTAAGAAGTTACCGGGTCTGGTAGTGCAAGATACCTTCTCTTGCCCGTCTGGTAGATTAGTTTCCTGTGATTTTGTATTCAATGAATGTCAGTGGCGTATAGTGTGTATTTATGCACCAACCATTTGCGAGGAGCGATCACTTTTTTTTCAAGCCTAAAGCAGCACTTCACTTTGGAAAGGAAATATGTATTACTTGGTGATTTTAACTGCGTCCTCAACGGGCGAGGTCGAGCAAACGGACGCGCCATTTATGATAAATGTAGTAGGACGCTAGCGGACGTAGTTACTGAATTCGAGTTAGAAGACGTGGGCAGCTGTATGGAGGGAACGCGGGATGTGCGTTTCACACATTCTCAGGGGAATAGGCATGCGCGTCTTGATCGCATTTCCGTGTCGCTTGAATTAATAGCCCACTGTAAGACATATGCTGTCTACCCAATACACTTCAGTGATCATTGTTTAGTTAAATTTGACATGGGAGAGAAAACAAAAGGTGGAACTTTCTCATGGGAGCTGTGGAAGATGAATTCCACTTTGATCATTGACGAATATTTCTTAGATCAGGTAATGAACTGTATCAATGAAATAAATATGGATGATGAAGTTAAACTTGCAGAACAATGAAAAGAGTTCAAGCAGCGAATAAAAAAAAGCTATTGATCGTTCTTGCGCATTGAGTTACGAAAAAAAAAAGAAAGAAAAAGAACTCCGAAAGCTTTTGGAAAGACTAATAGACCTGGAGTGCAAACAACCGGGAGAGTATAAAATAGACATACGCAATATTAAGCAGAAACTTGCTCTGTTTGACGAGGAACGCTACCGTGGTGCACTCGTCCGTGCTAGGGCTGAGGCTCTAGCGGCTGGAGAGACGCCAACCAAAAGAGCGTTAGGGGTGGAGAAAACGAATGCTCGACGGAATCATATCGAAAAAATAGAGAAGGATGGTCACGAAGTTACCGATACGGACAGCATTTTATCCGTATTTTCAAGTCATTTTGAAAATCATTTTGCGTGTAGACAGGTAAACCTAGAAAGATTGAAAGAAGAATATTTAGGACGCATGCCGCAAGTGAGTGAGGAAGTGAAAAACGCTTTGGAATCATCTATATCTGCATCTGAAGTTGAGCGGGCGATTGATAAGTTAAATCCCGGGAAATCTCCAGGACCAGATGGTCTTTGTGCCAAGTGATACAAACGTTTTAAAAGTGAATTGTCTTCAATACTTGCGGGTGTTTTTAATGAGGCATATCAGGAAAAGAAATTACCACCATCCTTTGGTGAATCGCATACCGTTCTGATCCCGAAAACAGACGAGGTTGAAAAGCTCAGGCACGTCACAGCGTACAGGCCAATCGCACTGACAAACGTAGACAACAAAATATTAATGAAAATTTTGGCTAGACTTCAGTCAGTAATAAAAGATATCGTCGGTCCACACCAAACGTGTGGAATCCGAGGTCGGTCCATAGCTACAAAGGTTCATAAAATGTGATCCGTGCTCGAATGTGTCGACACCAGTCAAGCTCGTGTGGCCATACTCCAGCTGGATCTGGAGAAAGCGTTTGATTGCGTTGCCCACGCTCTTTTGTTTGCAGTATTGAAGCACATTAATGTTGGTAAGATAATTATTGACGCAGTAGCCATGGCATATCAGAATGTTAGTATGAGACTAATTATCAACAAGACATTGCCCCCCCCCCATTAGAATTGAGCGCTCAGTGCGTCAAGGTTGCCCTGTTAGTCAACTGTTGTTTTGCATCTATATTGAAACTTCATGTCAGTCGAAATTGCAGAATGACATCATTAATGGGTTTAGAGTACAATCTTCAGAGGTCAAACTACTCACATACGCTGATGATGTTGCGATTTGTAGCACTTCCTATGAAGGTATTGAAGAATCAATCAGAGTTTCTAAATCTTTCGCCGAAGTTACAGGAAGCGTCATGAACTGGGGTAAATGCCTCGGCTTCTGGCATGGATATTGGCCTTCAACACCGGAATGTTTTGTAGCCATTAAATGGAGAAAAACGCCAGTTATATATCTTGGAGTACCGCTCGAGTCATACAAAAGTACTGATGAATATTGGACACAGCAAACGAAAGAGTATAAAGAGAAAGCGAAAAGGTGGAATGCAACTTATCTGTCCATGTTTGCTAGGGCTACTGCATGCAACTGGTTTTTTGTGTCTAAGCTGTGGTATGTGATGCAAGTGCTGTACTTTTCCCGGGTCAATGTGCAAAAATTACATCGGGTGTTTGCAATATTTTTGTGGGGGTCTAACTGGGAAAGGTGCAGTCGCACGAATTTGTTTAGACGTGTGAAGTGTCGAGGCCTTGGGCTAGGAAATCTGTTTATCAAGCAGTTAGTAAATAGGTTTTTGTTTTTTCGTGAGACAAGAGATCATTTCCTACTAACAGTGTGTCAAACAAGACTAAGTAGACTGTTGCCCGAGTTTGTTGTGAGCACCCATGTTACCACAGGGGCTGTGCAAGGATACATGAAGGAAGTTGTGGCCAGCGTGCGGTTTTTGTGTGTTTGTTTTCAACTGAATACCTGTGGCCTGTTGGAAAGAAACAACTGTAAAAAGATTTATGTGACACGATGCTCCCCATCCTACTGTACAGAGCGCTATATACAGCACGTAAAAGTCAGAATGTATTTAAACGAGTTAAAAAAATGCCAGCAGCTCCAAGTGCGAAAACGGTCTTTTTCAAATTACACACTGGAACACTTCCTGTAAGAACCTTCCTAGAGGAGCGTGGGTTTTAAATGCCTTGGGAAGGTTACTGTCTAATCTGTAAGAAACAGGAAACTATTGACCATGTTTTCCTGCACTGTTGGGAAGTAGTTTATTTTTGGGACGTATTACAAAGGACAATCAAAAAAGAGTTCCCGTTAGACCCTTATGGGATCAGGTATTTGGCAATAGAGAATGAGGATGGTTTACCTTTCGATTTTATCATGATGACTGCCTTGCACAGTATATGGCGCTCTAGAATGGCTGGATTTTATTGTGACCCAGGCAGAAGACCAGCAAGAGAGTATTTTAAAGAAAGCATCTCAAGATTACTTGAGGTAGTAAGAACAGACGAATGTGTACCTTTATGGGTAGAAAGGGTAGGAGCCCTACTGACCGTGAAGGAATTCTAGGACGTGATGTGTTACAGTAATGCTTGACGGGCTTAGTTATTTTTAAGTTTTTTGTATTGTTAGTTGTGAATTGTAATATATTTATCTTAGCAACCCGTTTGTGAAGGTTACCGGAAATAAAAAAGCGGGGGTGTAGCTCAGTGATAGAGCGCTCGCTTTGCATGCGAGAAGTCACGGGTTCGAACCCCGTCTCCTCCACGATTGAAGTTTTTTTTAACGTTAAAATTTGAACTTTCCACTAATGTCGCTGACATTTTGCTAGTTCTCATTTTTTACCAACGTCCCCTCTTGCTTTGCAGACAGCGCCTGTGGCAGCTCCTACCAACGGCTCACCCTGACTAGCTGGTGGCAAGCGGTAATCCACCGCCAAACTAATCGGAGACTGGCCTCGAGAGACGCGAGTGGTGGCTGCTGCTTCGTCTACATA
Organism: Rhipicephalus microplus; assembly: GCF_013339725.1. Classification (NCBI taxonomy): domain Eukaryota; kingdom Metazoa; phylum Arthropoda; class Arachnida; order Ixodida; family Ixodidae; genus Rhipicephalus; species Rhipicephalus microplus. The sequence continues at coordinate 76,766,847 of NC_051165.1, read as the reverse complement.
CCAGCAACGCCTGGCAAGCTGCACACATGTGCACCGCGGGTCAATCTTGATCGCCTGTGTGCCGCAGACGGGACGCCGAACAAACGCTAGAGCTCATTATTTGCTCCAGCCCTGCTCCGGGTGGTGAATTATGCGAGATGGTGCGCCGCAACCGCTTTCCTTGGTCTCCCTGTGACAACTGTGGAGGATTTCGTCTTGCCCACACGGCCCAGGATACCAGCCCTGCCAAGCAGGCCCGTAGCCACTGTCAGGGGGGAGGGGGTGGGGGGGGCAGGTACGTGTCCCTCTCCCTACGGAATTCTATTAGAGCGGCTGTTTTACCGAGAACAAAGTTTTTGACTGCAGGCCTGCCTGCAAGCCTTTATCGAGTTTGCAGCTCCAACGGACTTCGATGCCATATAGATGAACGCCTTGGCTTTTTTCTCACCGCCTGTACTGATCAGACGCTCGGTTGTGATCTATTAAGCCCTGCTTGATATCTTTATTGTCTTGCCAGAAATCTCTAGTGAATAAAAAATTGAAAGAAACACTGTGATGGCTAAAACGAGCCCCTCTATCGAAACCGGATGATTATCATTGTTTTGTCGAAAATGCGAAAATCCATGGCAGGAGACCATCACCCTCATGTTTGTAATCACCATCATGTTAGGAATGAAAATTCTGCAAAGTGGAAGCAACAAAACCTGAAAGCGAGTGATGTACGCTATGTCCACATCAGTTGAAAATCGCTAGGTGAAGAAAGAGAAAGTAATATAGCGGGAAAGAATCGGAGATTAGCCAATTCAAGTACTGGCTCGCCCCTTAGCGCTGACAACCCAGAAAAAATCAATAGGTTGTACAAGACGCATTTTCGTGGACAGCTTAGCAATCCTATTTAGTTGAGGTAATACTGAAAGTCCTTTAGACATCCTCTCAAGCTAAATATGTGTTAGCTGCAGAACGAGGGTCTTTCCTAAGCAAGCCCTCATTTGTAATGTCCTCGGGCAGACTTAATTTACACCTGCTTAGTTTTTGACATAACACGTCTCCCAAGACTCTGACGTCCTTAACTGCGCTTGCTATCGCTAACAAAGATGGACTATATGCTCCAGTCCATCCAATATATTGGAGCATATATGCTACAATGTATTTACACAATGTGACTTCAAGTTACACGCGCAAGCTTATATTTATCCACCCCCACCCCCCCTCGAATGATTTGCTGTGCACGTGCATGTGAGACCCACCTGCGGCCAAACCATGCTGGACGAAAAAAAACGCGAAGAATAAAAAGAAGTGAACTGTCGGGACTGCTAGGAGATTTTCGTTGCAGCTGTTGTTATTCTCCAGCACAAGTTCGCCATACCTACGCTGGTTTATTAAAAGTATTTTTTACTGTGCGTTGCAGTATACAGCAAACATCCTCAAATCATGAAGCGGAACAATCACGGCTGCTGCTAAACGGAAAACTGTGCAACCATTGCATAGGATAACTCCAAGATTGCAGTCTCAGGAACACTTTTCCAGGAAATGAACAGCTTATTTTGTTCATTCTCTACGTTAACTTATAAAATCGAAACATGGCGGACAACTAGAAAATGTGAGACATTAAGCAAAATGAAATGGAAATCTATAACTAAGTCTTACACTAAGAGGTAGGTGTGTGGCTGGTCGAATATATAGGCATTGAAGACTTCCCAGATCATATAAAATAAATCATGTTGGCAGGTGACCAGAATCCCTGGTTGAAGTATGTGAAGGCGAAACACGTGCGTGTGAAGGATCGCGTGCTCTGGTGTATACAGTCGATTAATATTGTGCTTCGTGCATGGCCGTAGCGAATATCAAAGGCTATGCCGACACAACACTTTTGCTTAAGATCTGTCCTGCCAGGTGCGGCAACGATCTCAATTGCTCACATTCGCCTAATGAACTCAGACAAGTAATTTTATTGTCCTGGCAATTATATGGACCGTCTCAGCTTGTTCGTACCGTCACAGTCGCCGCCATCATTCCTGTATAGGTACATGTATTTATATATGTACGGTAAAGGATGCGCTATAGCCTCCTCTTTCTGCGGAGCGAGCATCGCCTTTCCGGCCGGGCTCATCTACCTACGCGCTTATCTCACCAGCGAACAGTGAGAGGGGGGGGGGGGGAACGGGTGTCTATGGTTGCCGCGCTATCGTGGCAACGATTAGCACGCACCTTGTGCCCCACAGCAGGCGGGTGCATCTACGGGCTGCGCTCTCACACAAACAAATGGTGCCAAAAGTCTACCTCGACTGGTCGTGCCCTCGTATACCAGCGTTTCGTAGAGTTACGTGAGATCGGATCTAAATGAGTTGACTTGACCGTCAGCCTCACTACCCGCGAGTCTTGTTTTCGTCATCTGCTGACACTGCGCCACAGGAAGCTTCGTTATTTAGCAGGTGCATGTTTTTTACAACTAGTATTGGTCTTACAAATGCTAGTTTTGCTTCGTAACACATCCGAATATGTTGCTATCAGTATGATTGCTTCGCCCTTTTGTCGAAACTGAGACTTTTTAATGGTAATGCTGACAGTTGATTAGGCTTCATCTAACTTAATTAATGATACATCATTATATGAATGAACACAGCTTTTAACTACAACAAGAACCATTCATATTGACCCGTGTCTACATGTGGACCAAAACGATGATGGGGGGATTTAGCGGACACCAGGTAGTGGGCCTCTGGCTTGACGAGAGAACAAAGAAGATCTTGTGGCTCAGCTTTGAGAACACGCTGCTTTCGCTGCCTCAAGGCGTACTTGTGCTTTGTTCCCGTTGTACTGCGACACTGGTGGACGTGCTGGCCCGAGACCCCGCCTGATGCTCCACACTCCCACGGGGAGCCGTTCATCCAGCTCAGAAGCACTTGTCAACACTCCCGTGCATCGCTTCAGCCGTCACTTGCGAGGCCTCCTTCCAGAGTTCACTCTCTCACAGGAACACTCTACAAGGCACCGCTCAGATCTACCAATGGCCACCGCCAATCCACAACAGTTACTACGAGACAGTAGTTTGCCAACCCCATCTCAGGTAACCTTTTTTTCACCGCTGGTGCCTGATCGCTTTGGTGGTGGAGCACATGAAGACGTCGAAAAATGGCTTGATCACTATGAACGTGTCGCTAACACCAACCAGTGGTCCCTTAAACAGAGGCTTTCCCGCGCCTATTTTTATCTCGATGACAGCGCTAAAACTTGGTACGAAAACAGAGAAGGCAGTTTGTCATCATGGAGCGACTTTAAAAGAGGGATGATTGACACATTTGCCGATGTCGACCGGCGCGAACGTGCGCAGCATTTACTCGAGCTACGGGTTCAGAAACCCTATAAAACGGTCGCAATGTTCGCTGAGGACATGACCCGTCTCTTCCGTAAAGCTGACCCGCACATGACCGACGACAAAAAGTTGCGCTACCTCATGCGCGGCGTAAAAGAGCAACTGTTCGCCGGACTTTTGCGGAACCCGCCAAGCACCGTGACAGACTTCCTCAAAGAAGCTACGGCTATCGAACGGGCGCTTCACCTACGATGCCGACAATACGATCGCTTGTCCAGCAGCGCCCACATGCAAGTCGCCGCTACGGCATCTGACCATCAAAGCTCGTTGCGCGATTTGATAAGAGAGATTGTTCGCGAAGAGCTGCTGAAGTTCCGGAATCTGGTCACGGAACCACCCACGGCGTCTGTCGCTGAAGTCGTCCGCGAAGAAATACGCCAAGCGTTTTCAACAGCTGATCCTACTGACGATCAGCGATCTATGAGCTACGCAGCCGCGCTTCGCCGCCCGCCGCCCGTTGCGCCGTCGTACCGCCAGCCATCGGCAGCCGTTCCTTGGTCGACACAAAAACAGACACCGCGACGACCTGCCGTCGTACCGCCGTACGAAATGCCGCCGTACCAAGAGCCGTCTCCCAACGAGACACGGCATTTGCCACATCACGAGCCATTGCGGCGTCCACAGCTTCGTAAAACAGACGCCTGGCGCACTGCAGATAGGCGCCCACTTTGTTTTACCTGCGGAGGTGTGGGCCACATTTCCCGCCATTGCTGGCACCGCGTAGATATGTTTCGACCTCTTCGGCAATGGTCTGACGATCGACGCGCCAACGACGGCTACGCAACACGCCGGGACACTCATTCTCAAGGACTCCCCTTGTCTCAGTCCCATTTTGACAACCGCCGTGCCAATGATGACGACAGTGTGCCTGATTACCAGCTAGGTATGGGACGTCAACCACGCTCTCCGTCTCCGGCATATTCGCCTTCGTCGCGCCACCGAACTACAGCCGACGTCAGTGAAAGGAGGTCACCAAGTCCACGCCGGGGAAACTTAAGGCGGCGACATCCGGGGGTGAGGTTGCAGGCCGTCAAGGCGACGAAAAAAAGCCCCCGTTACTTGTACCACAGGACGCCGTAAAGCCGAGAAGTTGTAACACCGACGAAACTTTGACCACAGATCTTACCGTTTTGGTAGACGGACAGCAAGTAACAGCCTTAGTTGACACCGGCGCCGACTTTTCTATCATAAGTGAAAACCTTGCCGTACGCCTCAAAAAAGTGAAGACTACGTGGACGGGACCTCACCTGAGGACAGCAGGCGGCCAGCTGTTGATGCCTGTCGAAAGGTGTACAGCAAGACTCGACATCGGTGGCTCTTCTTTCGTGGCGACGTTCGTCATCCTCACCTCGTGTTGCAAGGACTTGATCATAGGGATGGACTTCTTAAGAGAATATGGTGCCGTCATCAACATCCCGGACCGTTCAATTACATTGCGCAACAGCCCTGGTTCAGTTGACTGTTCAGACGCAATAAGCAACACTTTACGTATAATTGATGATGATGTGGTCGTCCCGCCCCGGTCATGTACTCTTGTTTCAGTAGAAGGCGACGAAGCGTTTGATGGCGAAGGCATTGCTGACCAAATTGGCTCGCTGCTATTCAGTCATGGCATTTTGGTCGCACGAGGTATCGTCCGTCTCGCTGGTGGACGCACGAAATTACTTCTGACGAACTTTAGTGCTGAGCGCCGGCACCTTCCGAAGGGCACAGCTATCGCTTCGTACGACAATATTGTAGAAATGCGAGGCAGTTTATGTTTGTCGGTAATGGAAGAAGAGCCTTATCAAGAACCAGAACCCATACTCGATGTTGGCACCACTCTGTCAAAGGACGAGCGACAGAGACTTCTTCAGCTACTAGCCGAATTCTGCGACTGCTTTTCAACGACATCACGAGTTGGTCGAACACCTTTGACAAAGCACCGAATAATCACCGAGGACACGGTGAGACCTATTCACCAGAACCCTTATCGTGTAGCTTCAAAGGAACGCGAAGCCATACAACAACAAGTCGCGAAAATGCTTGCTGATGACGTCATTCAACCGTCGCAGAGCCCCTGGGCATCACCTGTAGTGCTAGTAAAGAAAAAGGACGGCACCCTGCGTTTTTGCGTGGACTACAGGAAGCTGAATCGGGTGACCAAGAAAGATGTGTACCCGCTCCCACGTATTGATGACTCCCTTGACAGACTTCGGCACGCTCGCTACTTTTCTTCCATGGACCTGAGGAGTGGTTACTGGCAGATCGAGGTAGACCCAAGAGACCGAGAGAAAACCGCTTTTGTGACCCCAGATGGTTTATACGAATTTAAAGTGTTGCCTTTCGGTTTGTGCTCCGCGCCCGCAACTTTTCAAAGGCTTATGGACACGGTACTTTCAGGATTGAAGTGGAAGACGTGCCTAGTCTATCTGGACGACGTTATAGTGTTTTCTACCACTTTTGACGAGAATCTCAAAAGGCTGGAAGTTGTTTTACGTGCCATACGGTTCGCAGGCCTAACTTTGAAACCAGAAAAGTGCCATTTCTGTTTTCACGAACTTCAGTTCCTCGGTCACGTCGTCAGCAACGCAGGCGTCCGGCCCGATCCTGGAAAAATTGCCACCGTCGCACAGTTCCCAGTACCCTCCAATAAGAAGGCTGTCAGACGCTTCCTAGGCCTTTGTGCCTATTATCGCCGGTTTATCGCAGACTTCGCCCGCATCGCGTCGCCACTAACTCGTCTCACAAGAGATGATGTTGCCTTTGAGTGGAAAGAAGAACAGGAGGCTGCCTTTAATGACCTGCGTCAACGTCTCCAAACGCCCCCTGTGCTCGCCCACTTCGACGAAGAAGCCCCGACGATGCTTCACACAGACGCTAGCAATGTAGGTCTTGGGGCTGTGCTTGTGCAACGGCAAGAGGACACAGAAAGAGTGATCGCCTACGCAAGCCGAACGCTAACACGCGCAGAGGCTAACTATTCAACAACAGAGAAAGAATGCCTTGCCGTAGTATGGGCAGTAATGAAATTTCGCCCGTACTTGTATGGCCGACACTTCAAAGTTATTAGTGACCATCACTCCCTTTGCTGGTTAACTAATCTAAAAGATCCCACCAGCCGATTAGCGCGTTGGAGCCTAAAACTGCAAGAGTTTGACATGACGGTTGTGCACAAGTCAGGCAAGCGACATATGGACGCCGACTGTCTGTCCCGTTCACCCATTGAGTCGGCAACCCTACCCGAGGAGGAGGAAACGGCATTTCTCGGTGTCCTCGACGCGACTGCCATTGCGCAGCAACAACGTGACGACACTGAGTTGCTTGGCTTATATAACTACTTGGAAGGCAGATCTCAGAAGGCGCCAAAAGTTTTCGCAAGAGTATTGTCATCGTTTTGTTTACGGGGCGGAGTACTTTAAAAAAGAAACTTTTCGTCGACAGGATCCGCCTATCTGCTCGTCATACCAGCAGCCCTTCAAACCGAAATACTCAAAGCATGCCACAACCAGGTGACCTCTGGCCATTTGGGTTACATGAGAACGCTGGCCAGAGTACAGCAAAGGTATTACTGGCCGAGACTAACCACAGCCGTGAAGCACCACGTTCGTACCTGTCTCGACTGCCAGCGACGCAAGTCACCACCGACTAAACCAGCTGGCCTACTGCAACCCGTGCAGGTCCCAACAGCTCCATTCTACCAAATAGGCATGGACATTTTGGGCCCACTTCCTATTTCCACTGCAGGAAACCGCTGGGTTATCGTCGCGACGGATTATCTGACCCGTTATGCCCAGACAAAAGCTATTCAGAGAGGTACAGCAGCGGAGGTGGCAAGATTTTTCATCGAAAATATTGTACTAAGGCATGGTGCACCAACCATCGTGATCACAGACAGAGGAACCGCATTTACGGCAGCTCTCTTGGATCACGTCCTGATGCTGAGTGGAACAACGCATCGTAAGACCACTGCCTACCACCCACAAACAAACGGGCTGACGGAGCGTATGAACAAAACCATTGAAGACATGCTTTCGATGTACGTAGACATTGAACACAAAAACTGGGATGAAATCTTGCCATACATAACGTTTGCGTACAACACGGCCAAGCAAGAAACGACCCGCATAACCTCGTTCAGCCTCGTTCATGGACGAGAAGAACGAACTAAGTTAGATGCGATGCTGCTGCACGAAAGTGACGACATCGACCCAGACGCCAAGACGTTTACGGAACGCGCGGAAGAAGCTAGACAACTGGCACGTTTACGGATACGCCAGCAGCAAGAGTGTGATGCAGGCCGCTACAATGCTCACCGCAGAGCAGTTGTCTATCAAACTGGCGACAAAGTATGGATTTGGACACCCGTACGGAAACGAGGACTATCAGAAAAGCTCTTAAGAAGATACTTTGGGCCATACCGAGTGCTGCGACAACTGAGTGACGTCACTCACGAGGTTGTTCTCGACAATTCGTGTAGTACCAATCGTCGCCAGCACCATCCTGAACTCGTTCACGTAGTGCGCATGAAGCCTTACGTCAGCGAGTGATTGCGTGAGACTTATCTTTTAACAAAAACTGCATTATTGACTTCGCATCGGGTCGATGCTCTTTGAGAGGGAGGCAAATGACCCGTGTCTACATGTGGACAAAAACGATGATGGGGGGATTTAGCGGACACCAGGTAGTGGGCCTCTGGCTTGACGCGAGAACACAGAAGATCTTGTGGCTCAGCTTTGAGAACACGCTGCTTTCGCTGCCTCAAGGCGTACTTGTGCTTTGTTCCCGTTGTACTGCGACAATATGTACTTTATAGAAAGCTATTTCTGAACGTTTGCAAAGTTGAAAGTAATCGGCCAAAAGTGTGTGTAACAGAAACAACCGTCGTCGTTCAACCAAAAAAAAGGCTTTGTTAGGCTATGTATTTTACGCAGGCTAGGTGACTGGTGGAGAAATAAAGGAACGAAAGCTGTCTGCTTTGTTTTTACAAAAATGATCCGCGTATTCTCTCTTTAGAGGCCCTTTTGTATTCTAAGTGGTTTCTTTCTACTAAACGTTAACATGCATACCTGGAATATTGTTACACGATATCGACATGGACAACATAAAAGCAAAGTTGTTTGGTATGTGCACATAGAATAAATACGTCGCAAAGTGATGGATAGACTCTAGGGGGGAGGCAGCGTGAGTGGCACCGTGGACGCCGCGGACAACGTCGGATACCTGACATAGCCCGACTAAGAAATGCCTTCGAATTTAAAGCAGCTCTGTGACACATGACTACATCACGTGGCGAATGTGTACTAGAACATTTCCGGCATTCCACATTCCAAGCATACATCGCCCCGAGAATACTTCTAGATGTCAACGGAGAACGCAGGACGCGCGTTGCTTTTCCCTCTGAACGGGCAATGGTGTTCGATGACTCTAACCGTTGCTCTAACATGCCGTGACTAGGCAACCTTAGTCCAAGCACAGCGTCTAATCAATGAGGCTCTCCTGGCTGGCACACTATTTCATCTGTCTCTGCTTTTACCGTACAGCTACCACAAGCTTTTATATTTTGAAGGGTTCGTTTATTCACTGATTATGAGCAATAGTCATCCGGATACAGAGGTACACCAAGCGCCAAGAAGGATGCATCCACGTTAAACAGTGTTATTACTGCCAAACACCGATAAGAATTATGCAAGCTCTATAGTACAAACGTACAGTAAACATTGAACTGCTTCTGTAAGGACACGTCATTGGTGTTATACCGATTTCCAGGACGGAGAAATCAATCATATTTTTCCTTTCTATTTTGAACTGGCTTTCTTTTTTTTCCTCTGTCTTGGCTGGTTTTAACAGCCCTAAGCAAGGCCATGGCAACGGCACATGACAGCCCAGTTTCAATAAATGCAGCGCAATTAAATATTTGCGTAGGAACAGTGGTCCTAACGAATACAGCTGTACCGATTGAAAACGTATTCTTATTTAGCTCAGTCGCATCTGCAGTCTAATCACTGCAGATAAATATTGTCTGGAATGACTAGAAAAAAATTGTTCTATCTGAGCATACTGTGTGTGAGCTAGCGTTCTCTCTGTCGTTCTGAGAAGCATTTAAAATAAAATAAAGCTAAAAATGGCAGCGCATTCATGAAGTGAATGATGATGAGTAAAGTGAAACCTCTGTCCGTGTGTTCATTCGTCCATCAGTTTGTCCGTCCACGCGTCTGAACAGACGGACAGAGGCACGGACAGACTGACGAACGCATGGATGGACAGGAGACAGACGGAGTGACTGACGGACGGACGGGTGGAAGCACAGATGGCAGCACTAACGAATGGATGCACGGAAGCACGAACAGACTCACAAATGCACTCACGGACGGACTCACAGACGGACTGAAGCATGGATGGACTCATCGACGAACGGAAGGAAGCATGGATGGACTGAACGACGTACGAATGAACGCTCAGAAAAACGGACGGACAGAAGCACGGGCAGACTCATTGATGGATGGATGGATGGATGGATGGATGGATGGATGGATGGATGGATGGATGGATGGATGGATGGATGGATGGATGGATGGATGGATGGATGGATGGATGGATGGATGGATGGATGGATGCGCAGACGAAGTAAGGAGAAGATAGGAAAGATGGACATGGTCGCAGAAATCCGAGGACGGGGCACCACTCAGCGAGAGCTCTTGGTGGCGTCATGAGATGGCGTAGGGCGAGTCAGTCGGCCAGAGCTGTGCTGTCGTCGGAGATTGCGGGGGCACAACCAGTCGGCACAAAATCCAGCGAGCGAGTCCCCCGCCTGGGGGACCCCCGAAAATCTGTTGTGAAATAACTGCATTCTCATTCTGACGTCTGGACACACGGACGTTTTGCCTCACTCATCATCATTCACTCCATGGATATGCTGTGAAAACCTCTAACGCCATCTAGTTGTATCACTTCCAAGGATAAATGGGTGGATGTATCCGGCTGTGCCCCTCAGATCGAGCCATAAAGTTAAGTACTATCACCATGTGTTTAAGCATTGAATTTCACTCGCGCCTCGATTGTAGCCACCAATCTGTTACCCTCCTCTTGGTTACTTATACCCGTTTAAAGTCCGATTTGTCTTTATTATTCATAAACTCAAGTGCTCTGAAAAATTCTGCAGCCATTATCTTGGACTGTAAGGTGAATTCCTTTAAAGAACATTATCAAATGTTCAGCCGTTTACTCCTCCTCTCCACACGCACTACGTACCATGTCTATGCCATCGTATTTGGCTCGGTATATTGGTCCGCAATACACCCGCTCTGGCCTCGAATAGCGGAGTATACCCAGAGAAGTATCGCAGATTTTTTATTTTGCAATTTGCTGCTTGAAAGCTCGGTACGTCTCCAGTGAAACTTTCGTAAGCATTCCAATCTGCCACTAGTCCCTTCCTCTTTCCTTCACCTTCCTAACCGATGTTTCCTTTTGGCTTGGTATTCTGCTGTTGCCTAAATACTTGCTTGACAATATTTGAGTTCATTTCATTTCATTTCGCATTATTTTCAATACCAACATAATAGATCAAAAACTATTTGGACCCATAGCCGAAGGCTAGAATAGGGTCCAGTGATGCGATACAAATTGGCACAGTATCCAAACGATAGCACAAGGCAACAATAGCTCACGCAGCAAAACAATAGAACAAGGCATTGAACCAGGATACAAGGTGCTACACATTTCCGATATAGTAAAGAAGGTTCGGCATTGTACATACATATATATTCAGATACTCGAACTTGGGTAACATAACAGGAACATGTAATTTTATACACAAACAAAAGAAAGGCAATGAGTAATAACAACTACGCAGTAAACTTTCACTGGACGTAGTGGTACTTACATACAAGAATTGAACATTTTTGTTACTATTAAGAGGCTTACGGAGACACATGAAGGATTGCAAGGAAGTGTTTTTTCTTATTTTCAGAGGAAAGTTAACATCCGATTTGATATCCTGGGGCAATCTATTCCAGATTTTGGTACCGACGAGCTGCGGACGCCGTTCTCCTTATACGCTGTTTGTGGGAGGAAGGTTAAAATTACCGGCAGCAGTATTCCTTGTAGGGCGTGATGAGGAGCAAAGAATGGACGAATGAACAGGACGGTTATACCTTATGATAATACTAATGGCAATGGTTGTTCTGTGTTGACGCAAACTGTCCATTGGTAAAAATTGTAGTTTACTAAACAGGGGTGTGCTGGGATGATCGTGGCTTGAGTGCGTTATTATTCTTAGAGGGCGCTTCTGTAGTTACTGTAAAGGCTCCAGGTATGTAGTGTAAGCCCAACCCCATTAATTAATGCAGTAGGACCGATGACAGTGGATGAGAGAAAAGTACAAGATCCGTAATATCGCAAGGTCGAAATAGTTTCTCGCCTGCAACAATTCATGACAGCCCGAAGATAACCTCGAGCACACTGATTTTATATTGGGTTGCCACTAAAAATGATTGTCGATAACTACGCCTAGGTATTTAAATAAATTGATGCATTCGAGTGCCTAATTTTTTATCGTTATTTGAATGCTGTCTAATTTAATTGGCATATGTCGGGAATGGATTATCACGCACTTTGTTTTTTTCGCATTGACGGTAAGTTTATTTGCCTTGAACCAATGTGATATTGCCACGTTCCATTTCCCAAGTTTTTGTTATCGTCCGAAAACACCGCACGATTCTCAGTGCAAACCGCGCCTGCAGTTTTCTAGAAGGTTCCGGACTGTAGTAGATCATTTCGTTAAGATCACGCCCACTGTGCGAACGGTACAGATTGTTCTGGAAGCTACGCCACCGCCAGCGATAACGCTAGAACATTCGACGGCAAGAGTATAAAATGCCGACGCACTTCGCCGCTTGTCAGTTGTTGATCGAAGGCCGACGCTCCGTTCGCCGCTATCAGTCCGAGACTGCTATCTGTGCGAGACTGCTGCTGTAATTGGACTTTCAGTTTACCGGGCACAGGTTCGCCCAAATAAACAGTTCAATCCTAACACGAAGTCTCCTGTCTTCGGCCACGTCACGACCCCGTGACATCTGGTGGAGGTGCTGCTTCGTTCATGTACCGCACGCCCCCGTCAAGCCGTGAACCCAGCCCACGTCGCGGAGAAGACGCCGACGCCAACCAGGAGCAGCGAACAAGCCGCCGACAGCAAGGGCTACCACCGGAGTACGGGATTCTAGAAGACAAGGCGCGGAAGACCAAGGCCATGACCGCGACTGCAGCGACAATGACAACCGCCGCATCTCTGCCCACGATGGTCATGCATCAACCCAGGGAACCACCAATTTTCCATGGGTCATCGTTCGAAGACCCGGAGTCCTGGTTAGAAACATACGACCGTGTGGCCGCCCTCAACCACTGGGACAACGAAGAAAAGCTCCGGCGTGTGTACTTCTACCTGGAAGACACCGCAAGGACCTGGCTAGAGAATCGTGAGTCCACGCTCCGAACGTGGGATGTCTTCTGCGGCGCATTTCTGCAAATGTTCGCGAGCGTCGCTCGCAAAGAAAGGGCCGCTGCTCAACTAGAGACCCGGGTTCAGCTACCGAATGAGAAGGTTGGAATCTTCACAGAGGAGATGACCCGCCTATTTCGTCACGCTGACCCAGACATGCCTGAGGAGAAGAAAGTTCGCTTCCTCATGCGAGGGGTCAAACAGGAGCTCTTCGCGGGACTAATGAGGAATCCACCAAACACCGTCCAAGAATTTGTATCCGAGGCGACCACCATCGAAAAAACCCTTGACATGCGCACCAGACAGTATAATCGTCGCCTGACTCCAGAATGCGCTGCTGCTCAAACCTGTGACTCCGAAAACCTGCGTGAAACGATCCGAGCGATCGTGCGGGAAGAGCTGCGCAAACTATTGCCTTCGGCGCAACCTCAAGTGGATTCGATTGCCGACATTGTGCGAGAAGAAGTTCGGCAATCACTTCGAATTCCCCATACACCGCTGCCCGAGCCAGAAACTATGAGCTACGCCGCTGCAGTGCGCCAAAACGCCCCTCCCCGTCCACGCCAAAACGCCGCCCCGTCGCACTTCCGTCGCCAGACACCACCGCCGCCACCACCCCCACCGACAACCTACCGTTCACCAGCGGGCCAGCGCAGTGCGCCGAGGAAAACCGACGTTTGGCGCACCCCTGACCACCGCCCACTGTGCTACCACTGCGGCGAGGCCGGGCACACTTACCGCCGTTGCCAGTACCGACAGATGGGACTGCGTGGCTTCGCCGTCGATGCACCACGTCCGCAGCCAGGAGAACGACCACGTGACATCACCGACTACCTGACAGGAACTCGGTGGACACCACGAAGCCCTTCGCGTTCGCCGTCGCCCAGCCGCCGCACGTCACCGCACCACCGACAATACTCTGGCCCAACGCGGGGCCGGTCTCCTAGCCCGTATCCGGGAAACTAAGGGCAGCAACCGGTGGAGGTGCGGTTGCTGTGCGACGAACTACCGAAGATCCTCCGACGACGACGACGCCGCGACGAAGCTTTCCGAACTCAACGCCAACCAGGCAAAGCCCTGACGGCGAAAGCTCACTTACTGAAGGTGGCCTGACGACGCAACATGGAAGCAGCGGAACAAGCCGACGCAGCCGTGACCCGACGCCACGCCCTAACTTTAATGCGAGACGGCGAACTAGCGACCTCGACGTTCTTATCGACGGCCACAGTGTGACCGCTCTCGTCGATACTGGAGCCGACTATTCTGTCATCAGTGGGTCGTTCGCCGCGAAGTTAAAGAAAGTTAGGACAGCTTGGAAAGGCCCTGAAATCCGCACAGCCGGAGGTCATCTCGTAACGCCTGCAGGAATCTGCACAGCGAGAGTCACCATTAACGGCCGTATTTATCCTACAGACTTCGTAGTCCTACAGCGTTGCTCGAGAGATGTCATCCTTGGCATGGACTTCTTATGCCTCCATGGTGCTGTCATCAACCTAAAAACAAAGTCGATAACGTTATCCACAGAAGAAGCACTACCGCCGCGCACGCCGTCAGGACACCATGCCTTGAATGTGCTGGAAGAACAAGTCACTATTCCGCCTCGCTCAAGCGTCATTATTTCAGTCGGCGCTCCTAAATCACCTGACTTGGAAGGCGTCGTTGAAGGCAGTCAGCATCTGTTGGTCACCCGAAATATTTGCGTCGCAAGAGGAATCGCAGAGCTGCGGGGAGGCAAAGCAACGGTTTTGCTCACGAATTTCAGCAATGAGTACAAACATGTGAACAAAGGAACAACGGTCGCATACATCGAAGAAATTGTCGAAGGCACCAGTGCTTTCGCCCTCGCCGATTCTGCGGAACCTGCTCAGAGGCACCAAGCCCCTCCCATATCTTTCGACGTCAATCCCAGACTTCCGAACGATAAGCAAGAACAGCTCAAGGCCCTGCTCCTGCAATACGAAGATTGCTTTTCGTCGTCATCGAAAATTCGGCAGACCCCAATCACGAAACATCGCATTATAACCGAAGAAAATGCCAGACCACTCCGTCAGAGTCCGTACAGGGTTTCGACGCGAGAACGTGAGGCCATGAAGAGACAAGTTGATGAAATGCTGCGGGATGACATTATCCAGCCGTCCAAAAGTCCATGGGCATCCCCCGTGGTGTTAGTGAAGAAAAAGGATGGGACCCTACGTTTCTGCGTCGATTATCGCCGCCTGAACAAAATCACGAAAAAGGACGTGTATCCCCTCCCACGAATAGACGACACACTTGATCGGCTCCATAACGCCAAGTACTTTTCGTCAATGGACCTTAAGACTGGCTATTGGCAAATCGAAGTCGACGAAAGAGACCGAGAGAAGACGGCGTTCATAACACCGGACGGCCTCTTCGAGTTTAAGGTGATGCCCTTCGGCCTTTGCTCAGCGCCTGCAACGTTTCAACGCGTTATGGATACAGTACTGGCAGGATTGAAGTGGCAGACTTGCCTTGTGTACTTGGACGACGTCGTCGTGTTTTCCTCGAGTTTCGACGAGCATCTTCGGCGCCTTGAAGCTGTACTTCAAGCAATCAAGACTTCCGGACTCACACTGAAGCCAGAAAAGTGCAGATTTGCGTATGAGGAGCTCTTGTTTCTGGGGCACGTTATCAGCAAGTCTGGAGTTCGTCCCGATCCACGGAAAACAGCCGCCATCGCCGACTTCCCGCCGCCCACTGACAAGAAAGCCGTGCGCCGATTTCTGGGCCTGTGTGCCTATTATAGGCGGTTCGTGAAAAACTTCGCCAGCATCGCCGATCCTCTCACTAACCTTACCAAGGCCGACGTGGAGTTTAAGTGGGAAACGCCGCCGGAACACGCTTTCCAGGAGCTTAAACATCGCCTCCAGACGCCTCCGTTACTTGCCCATTTCGACGAATTCGCCGAGACAGAAATACATACTGACGCAAGCAGCGTAGGTCTTGGCGCCGTTCTTGTGCAGAGGGCTGACGGACTTGAAAGGGTTATTAGTTACGCCAGCCGATCGCTATCCAAAGCAGAAGCAAATTATTCCACAACAGAAAAGGAGTGCCTCGCCATCATCTGGGCTACGTCGAAATTTCGCCCCTACCTCTACGGCAGGCCCTTCAAAGTTGTGAGCGACCACCACGCATTGTGTTGGCTAGCCACCTTGAAGGACCCCTCAGGTCGCCTCGCACGATGGAGCCTGAGACTTCAAGAATATGACATTACTGTCATTTACAAGTCCGGCAAAAAACACTCCGACGCCGACTGTCTCTCTCGTGCGCCTGTCGACCAACCGCTACCCGACGACCCGGATGACGACTACTTCTTAGGAACGATAACTACCGACGACTTCGCTGAACGACAGAGGGCCGACCCGGAACTTAAGGCCCTAATAGAATACCTCGAAGGCAGGACCGCCGAAGTCCCGAAGATATTCAAGCGCGCACTTGCGTCGTTCTTTCTACGAAACGGTCTTCTACAAAAGAAAAACTTTTCACCGCTTCGAGCTAAGTACCTTCTTGTGGTGCCTTCAGCTCTGCGACCAGAACTCCTGCAGGCCCTTCACGACGATCCGACGGCAGGGCACCTCGGTGTTTCTCGCACGCTCGCGAGGATACAAGAAAGGTACTACTGGCCACGTCTTACCACGGACGTCACTCGTTATGTGAGAACATGCCGGGACTGTCAGCGACGCAAGACACCGCCGACAAGGCCAGCGGGACTTCTGCAGCCAATTGATCCACCTTGCCGACCTTTCCAGCAGATTGGTATGGACCTACTGGGGCCGTTCCCGACGTCGGCTTTCGGAAACAAGTGGATCGTGGTAGCTACCGACTACCTCACCCGCTACGCCGAAACAAAAGCCCTGCCAAAAGGTAGTGCATCCGAAGTAGCTAAATTCTTCGTCGAAAATATCGTCCTACGTCACGGCGCCCCAGAGGTCCTTATCACCGACAGAGGAACGGCATTCACTGCCGACTTAACTCAAGCAATCTTGGCATACAGCCAAACAAACTACCGCCGGACGACAGCGTACCACCCACAGACCAACGGCCTCACCGAGCGGCTTAACAAGACGATCGCCGACATGCTGTCAATGTACGTCGATGTCGAACACAAGACGTGGGACGCCATTCTTCCGTATGTGACCTTCGCATACAACACGGCAGTGCAGGAGACGACGCAGATATCGCCATACAAATTGGTCTACGGAAGGAGCCCGGCAACGACGCTCGATGCCATGTTACCCAACGTCACCGACGAAGAAAACCTCGATGTGAGCGAGTACCTTCAACGCGCCGAAGAAGCCCGACAACTTGCGCGTCTCCGTATCAAGAATCAACAGACGACCGACAGCCACCGTTACAACCTTCGACGACGCTTCGTGGAATACCAGCCCGGTGAACGTGTTTGGGTGTGGACGCCGATACGCCGACGTGGACTAAGTGAAAAGCTTCTGCGACGGTACTTCGGACCGTACAGGGTGGTTCGACGGCTCGGCCCACTTGATTACGAGGTTGTCCCCGACGGCATCACGAACTCTCAACGACGCCGATCGCGACCTGAAGTCGTCCATGTCGCGCGCCTCAAGCCGTTTCATGCGCGTTAACAAACTTAACTAGTGTTTTTTTGTATTATTGTTGTATCGTAATTTATTCATTGTACTTTCTTGCATTATTATTGTACTTTCATCTTTAGTTAAAGCATCGAGACGATGCCTTTTTTCAGAGGGGGGCAATGCCACGTTCCATTTCCCAAGTTTTTGTTATCGTCCGAAAACACCGCACGATTCTCAGTGCAAACCGCGCCTGCAGTTTTCTAGAAGGTTCCGGACTGTAGTAGATCATTTCGTTAAGATCACGCCCACTGTGCGAACGGTACAGATTGTTCTGGAAGCTACGCCACCGCCAGCGATAACGCTAGAACATTCGACGGCAAGAGTATAAATGCCGACGCACTTCGCCGCTTGTCAGTTGTTGATCGAAGGCCGACGCTCCGTTCGCCGCTATCAGTCCGAGACTGCTATCTGTGCGAGACTGCTGCTGTAATTGGACTTTCAGTTTACCGGGCACAGGTTCGCCCAAATAAACAGTTCAATCCTAACACGAAGTCTCCTGTCTTCGGCCACGTCACGACCCCGTGACAATATATTTGCTAGTTCAGCATTTGTTTTTGTTTCAATTTCTTGCATATTTTCCCCCGTAACAATTAAAGCTGAATCATCTGCGTGCAATAGTAGCTCTGCAGTATTAATAAACAGTGGTAGGTCATTTACATATAATATAAAGAACAACGGGCCCACGACAGATCCCTGCGGAACCTCTGTGCTTATTATCGGTTTTTGCGAAGAAGTGATGCCACCTAGAGATACAATTTCACTACGATGAGTGAAGTAGCTGGAAAAAAATTCAAATCTTTCGTTTCTAAAGCCATAGTTATTTAATTTTTTAAGGATGCTGTGGTCGATAGTGTCGAATGCCTTCTGTAAGTCAAGAAATACAACATAAACTAGTTTATGGCTACTTAAAGCTGTGTTGACATTTTGTGAAAATGTTTGAACTGCAGTGGAAGTATAATATCCCGGACGAAAACAATGTTGTTGCGGACATAAATTTTGATATTTTCCCAGAAATTTGTTGATTCGAGAAGAAAGTAGCTTTTCAAAGACGTTATTTATTATACTGAGAACTGATATCGGGTGGTAACAGGAAGGGTCAGAGCAATCACCGTCTTCAAATACGGGCAATACTTTGGCGACTTTTACAGGATCAGGGTCGAACGAGATTACTAGGGAATGATTGAAAATGTGGCACAAGATGGCGCCTAATATGTCTATGTTATCCTTGATCAGATGGATTGTGATTCCATCAAGCCCTGGAGTTTCGTTATTACCTGATTTTTTCACGGTAGATAACAGCTCTCCTGATTTTATGTCATGAGTAAAGAAGGTATTCGATATGGAGCTGGCTAAACACATGTGATTAGAGTCAGGATGACTAGATACCAAAAATGGGCCAATACTAGTGAAGTATGAATTGAAGGTTTCAACAGTTTGTTCGTCTATTGTTTAAGGGAGAATACGATGCTCACTAGTATTTCCTACAACTCCTTGTATAATTTTCCATATTTTTTTGTATCCCCATTCGCGCGTTGAATCAAGCTAGAGTAGTAGTTCTTCTTGCGTACGCGGATTATTGCCACAGATTCATTCCGTAACCTTTTATACTGCCCTAAGTAATAATGATTATGTTTATGCTGTCTCCATTTGTTGTACCCGAACTGTTTTTTCTTCAAGATAGCAAGAATGTCTTGTGTCATCCAAAGGCAGATCGGGACGTTATAAGAGCGAGAAGATACGGCACTACTACCGTTACTTACTGCAGTCTTTATAGTTTCGACTAGATTGGCAACCTCAGTATTTACATCATCATGGTACAGACTGCTTGGTACGAGAGATAGAAGTTCGTTCCTTAATAGGGTATATTCTATTTTTCTAATGACAGGGTGATCTTTAGGAGCAGTTTTGGGCAGGTCTATAATCAAGATACAAACAGGAAGGTTATCAGAGATCGGTTCGTCATACACAGTTGCATTGATCGGGGTGGATATGTTTGTCAACACGTGTTCTATGATAGTCACTGAGGTGCTAGTTAAACTAAAGTTCACTGTCCCCAACTAGTATCAACATCATTCATGTACAAGTAGCCTAAAACTCCCCAGCCCACCGCTCCTCTCCCATTTTTCTCAATCGCCCCTCAAATTCTATCTTGCTGCTAGCTTCCCTGCACTCAAACGATGTCCATCCCATGTCACCCTGTACCCCCTTATTTGGGGTATTCCCGTGTGCTCCTGAAGCAAGTCTACCTACGCCACGTTGTTTAATTTCCAATCTTTCTTGAACCTCTGATTTCGTGCACCAGACCGCATTGCCATACGTCAAACCCGGAACCATGACAGCTTTTTAAACCCCTCTCACAGCGTTATACCTATTGTAGTTCTACCATGCTATATTTTCTATTACAGCTTCATTCGTGTTATCCTTAGTCTTTACGTATCTTTCTCGCTCGCTAAAGTACTCAGCAACGTTATTTATCCATACGCCCAAATATTTGTATTTATTCACCTATTCTACCTTGACTTTCTTTATCTTATGCTCACTGCCTTTGATGTCATTAAAAATTATTATTGCTGATATTTCTCTGCTGAACTTCATATTTACCCTGTCTCCCTAATTACCACAGATGTCTATCAATCTCTGCACATCTTCCTCGTTGTCAGCTACTAATACTACATCATTTGTTTGTATAAATCAATGCTGGTAATGACTGTTCAATGTGTTTGCCTTGCTCAGCAAAAGCGAGACTGAAGCCGAGTCAACTCCCCTTTTATTTGGCTTCTAGTCCCTGTAGATACAGCATAATTAACAAAGGTGACAAGGGACATCCCTATCGAAGCCCGCATTGTATTTTTATAGGTTCAGATACCTGTTTTTTTTTCATTTGATAACTACCTTGTTACTCTTATAGATATCCTTTAGAACATTAGTTAGTTCGTGTTGCGCACCCAGTGTGTCCAGTATTCTCCCTGAGTTTTCTAGAATCACACTATCGTAAGCTCCCTTGATATCTAAAAATTCCAGCCACAGTAACTGTGTTCTTTTTCCGCTATTTTAGCACACTGCATCAATGAAAACAGATTATCCTCCAACCTCTTTTCTTTACGGAACCCATTTTGTAGTTCTCCCAGCACCCCCTCAATCTCCATGTCTGTATTCTTTTCTTTACTATCTGCATCAACCGCCTGTAAACTACTGATGTCACTGTTATAAAACGGTAGTTGTTTATTTCGGTTTTGTCCCCTTTCCTTTATAGATCATGCTCACACTGCTTAGTTTCCACCATTTGGGGGCTTCACCATCTACTAGTGCTTTGCTCGCTGCCTCTTTTAATTTTTGCTTAGAGTTTGCTCATCATTTCCTAATTAGCATATTTGGGATGCCGTCGGGGCCTGTTGATGTCAGGACACATACACACAACGCCATATATTCAGCAAGTCATAAACCATAGGTGGCTACATACTACAACTACGACTACAGAGGAGAGAACGACCCACGGTTTAGAAGCTTCGCCCCTTAAAAAATGCCGCCCTCATCTTCCCACGAGGTGAACTCAAGTAAATGCCGCACAGAGTGGTGGGGGTATCAAATGATTGTTGCGTAATTGGGTATAGTGTGGGAATACCTCATTATTTTTTCGTCTTCATTATTCTTATCTATTCATTGAAGGACAAGCGTTGCCTTCAACGTCAAGCGAAAGTCCAGCAAAGACACCCTTGACTGAATTCCTTTAATCGGCGACAACGTTCTATCTAGTTCTTTTGCTGATCTTGCTTATGATTGTTTTATTGATTCTCTATGTTCAGTGTATAAAAAACATTTTACTTACAAAGCTTTAAAAAGACCAAAACGGGCGCGCAAACCTTGAATTTCTTCCGCAATACTCAATATGATAAAAGAAAAAAATAGGTTGTATCAAGAGCTTCTGATAAAGCGAGACCCGGATAAATTTAAAGCTTTTAGAGTATGCAGAAATAAACTCACTAAACTACAAAAATAAGCTAAACGCGATTATCACTTCAAGATGTTTGACGGTGTCACCGATTCTAGGCAATTATGGAACAAGCTTAATGCTATCATATCTACCAAACAAGTGTCTAATGATATAAGTGAGCTGGTGATTGAAAATTAATTATACAAGGGCGCAGTACTAGCAAACAAATTTAACGAGTACTTTAGCTCACTAGTTGACAGTAGTCATAATTGTGATTCATCAGGTTATTTGCCTCCTGCTTTAAATAATTCTGTGTTTGCAAATCCTACAGACGCGCGAGAGGTCATCAGCGTTTTTCAGCATTTCAAATTGAGTAAAAGCGAGGACATAGATGGCTTAAAATTAGAAACTATAATATACATTTTAATCTCATATGCGCCTGCTTAGTACATATTTATAATCTCTTGTTCACCACTGGGCTGTTTCCTCAGAGAATGAAAAACGCTGAAGTAACGGTTATATATAAGGATAGGGACAAAAGCAATTTAGGAAACTACAGACCAATTTCGATTTTACCAGTTTTCTCTAAGGGGTGTGAAAAACTTATTTTTATTCGGTTACCAAATTTCTTTAATAAACACAACATTATTACGCCGTCACAGTTTGGTTTTCAGTCAGGCCTCTCAACCGAAAGTGCCTTAATATACCAAAAGGAATTGATTTTAAGGAATATAGAAGCAAAAAAACTTACCCTAGGAATATTTCTAGATTTCTCGAAAGCTTTCGATAGAATAAACCATCATATTTTGCTAGAAAAATTTCACTGTTATGGAGTTCGCGGTACCATTTTAGCTTTAATAAGAAGCTACTTATCTAATAGGAAACAATGTGTATCAATCAATCGAGAGCTATCATCATCCATGAACGTTAAGAATGGCGTACCTCAAGGTAGCATTTTGGGACCCCTATTATTTAATATTTTTATTAACAATATCGTACGTATTGACAGCTCTGTAGAATATGTAATCTACGCGGACGATACTAGTATATTTTTTTCTGGGGAAACGGCTGATGAACTCATTGTTTCTGCTAATGAAATACTAAATAAAATATATGCCTGGACTGTGGCAAATTCTCTGCACATTAATTGCTCTAAAAGCAAGGCTGTACTATTCCGTGCGAAAGCCAAGTCATTTGAAACGTCTCACAAACTAATACTTAATAACGTTGAAATAAACTTTGTCAAACAGTTAAAACTCTCAGTGTCCGTTTTCACGAACACATGGCATGGAATTACCATGCAGAACACATTAGTCACAAACTTTGTAAAGTTCTAGGTGTGTTGCGTTGATGCCAGAACATACTACCTGTGAAACAAAAAAATATTAGTGCGCAATGCTCTTTTTTTTTCACATTTACACTATTGTCATCTGGTCTGGTCAACAGGCTAAAGAACCTGATCGTGTTACAAAAAAAGGCCTTGTGGTGCATTGAAGGTGTATCCTATAACGCACACACTGCTTCAATATTTGCAAATTATAGAATTCTAAGAATTGCCTGTTATTACGAATACCAGCTTTTGTCAGCTTTTAAATCAGAAATACGCAGAGGAAGTATCTTTTTACGCACCTTGGCCACCTTGCAACCAAACCCTGCCAGTCGCGTTACTCGGTGTACGGAGACTTGACACGTACCTTGTCCTCGCACAAACTATGGATTTGAAACAGTACGTTACCGCCTTCCAAGTGTGATGAACAAATGGAAACTAACAACTGATAATCTGCGTGTATTGTGTAAAACTGAAATGTTAAATCGGATTTGCTGATTGTGTTGTAAATGAATGTTGGGTGATTTTTCTAATGGTTATTCAGTTTTTATACTTTCATGCATTGTTTTGTTATGAATATTTTTGTGTGTATTTTAGAGTTGTGATTCTATTATTTGCTGTCATGGGCCACATGCGTGTTTCTTTTTGTATTGTCGCTTTTCGCTGCCTGTAACTTTTGTAACTTTTTGTAAATTTGTAGTTTAAATTTTTTTTGGGGTGAAGGGGCTAGTCAAGCTGTGAAATGCAGCTTTTTTCCCTTCGCACCAAACCGCGTAAACAGTGTAATTTCGTGTACTTGTCACGTGGTTGAACAAACTCAAACTCAAACTCAATCTCAAACTTTTCTTGGCACTGAAGGAAAACCTATGGAGGCGGAGCTTGTGCACATGTAGCATTGCGCGAAGTATTTCGTTTTGGTGCGCGTCTCATAACGCTTAAAAGAGTGACGGAGCACACCATCAGCGTTTCACGTAGACGCAGAAGCCCCTTGGAGTTTGAGATGCGCGTAAAAAGCCGGTACTTTTTCGCGCATTCAAAAACGTGAAGTCACAACGAATAAAGTAAAGTAATTACGACTATATTAATGTTGGGAGCTCCATCCTGTCTCAAATACTTCAACGTAGAAAATAAAGACGGGACTTCTATATTTCACGGCGAAAACACGGGCGCCGTTGTGGAACTACATTCACTGGTGGTAGGATGCCCGCGATTTAGCGGTGTAGCCTTCGCTCCAATGCCAAGAGTTGTCGCCGAGTGTAACGCACAATCCAGGGACCCAGGGACGCACCCCAGTGGGCAATCGTTCACTGGGTGGCCAGTGAAGTATTGCCCAGCGCGAGCAGTCATTTCTTTTACGAGCAGACGCTATCGGCGTCGGCCTTGCGAGGCAAGGAAGGGGGAGGGAAGTGAGAGTTTCGGTGTTGTCTTCCTGCGTCGGCACGAGATGCGAGCATGCGGCACGATGCACGAAACGTGATCGTGCACAGTGGGAGTGTGGATGGCGCAGTCACCGGCGCCGAAGCATGACATCGTGCGACTAAGAAAAGCTCCACATATTAAAAACAATCACGGCATATCCACGGACTGAATGATGATGAGTGGGGAGAAACATCTGTCACTCTATCCATTCGTCCGTCCGTTCGTTCTTGCTTCCATCCATGTGTTCTTCCGTCCATGCGTCCATCCGTGCTTCTGTCCATCCGTCCAACCATGCTTTTGTCCTTCCGTTCGTCCATCTGTCTCTCTGTCTGTCTGTCTGCCTGTCTGTCTGTCTGTCTGTCTGTCTCTCTGTCTGTCTGTCTCTCCGTCTGTCTGTCCGTCCGTCCGTCCGCTCATCGCCTCTCTGTTCATTCATCCGGCCGTCTCTTTGTACGCCTGTTCATCCGTCCGTCCTTCTAGTGAACACTCCAAGTACCGGCATCTCGCATCTGTTAATCTTATATTCATCATATACAAGTACCACTATCCAGCGGCCATTCCAGAACTAAACGAGGGGAGTCTACCTACTACTACTACTACTACTAGTACTACTACTACTACTACTACGGCTGCTGCTGCTGCTGCTGCTGCTTCTAGTACAACTACTACTACCTTGAAAGGTGGCTCGAGTTACGATGCATGCGCAGTAGCACTAGGGAATTTAGAATAGTGCACCGTGAGCCCTTGCGGTGTGGTCACTGCCGCTGCGCATGCGCCGTAACGCGAGCTGCATTCGTGTTCGCGGCCCGCCCGCGGAAAATTCGAAATAGCTGGTGGCATGTGTGGCCCGCACGCGGCCTGCAAACGCTGGTGTCGAGGCTATTTGTAGTTCCTGTGCATTCGAGTTTGTGGGGCAGCTAATGTCACTACATTGTTCCTGAGGAGGGGCAACCCTTATTCTAAACCTCATATGGTACCCACTATGCCCGGAACGCCCACAGCGCCTGCAAACGTTATTCCAAAGCTCCCGAGTGACCGCACCACAATGCTTTGCGGTGCGCTATTCTGAAACTCTTTGTTACCTCTAGCAGAACCATTTCGCTGCGCTATACGAATTGCAGTCACCGAGGCTGCGATGGTAACGAAAGGGATCGCAGTGAGTCACCGTTTGAGATATCGCTAACAGGAGTCTTAGCACTTCTACGCGTCCCCAGAAATGCTTGATCAAAATAAGTTCAAGCACGGAAAAAAGTACCTTTGAAAACCAAACTTAGTAAACAACCTCAGGTAGCTAAGAGGAACGGCGAAAATTTTTTCGAGCTAGTTTTCTTTTTTTCGTTAGACAATATGTGAATCACAACTGAGGAAAAATACTACCAAAAAAATTTTATATATCTCAGCAGTAATAATATCAGTAGTAATTGCAACATGAATTGGTTCAAAGCTTACTAGCCACCGGCAGGCTACCACTGAGCTACGGCGGCGGTCCTCCTCTCATCCAGTTTATGGGGTTTTATGTGTATTTGTATTTAAACACAGGAGCGTTAGCATCAATGATGAGGATGATGATGATTCTCAAAAACGGGGCCCTACCCACCACGGGGGATTAGCCATGACGCGTGCGGCAGTAGAATTTGTGTAACAATATAAAATAAAATAATAATAATAATAACAAAACAAAAAAGTGCTGCTCGCAGTCATAGTGGTGATTGCGAAACATTTTTTTTCTGCTTGTTGGCGTCATGTGCCACGTGATATCATACTTACCTTTTTAAAAGTTGGTAGCTGACCCCTTATTTCTCGCATACTACCTAAAATTATCAGATCTGTCCAAATTAAATCCTCGCGATGGTTTCGCTGTCGCCTCTACAACAATGAGAGTTCCTGCGGTCAAGGCCAAGGAAACCTTGACATTGGAACAGCGTTCGTCACTCGAACATGCGTGGTCATATTGCGAGGTGCGCTGAGGGGTTCAGGCTGTGGCAGTGCGCTATGAACACTGAACGTATCATATAAACAATTTACGAGTAGGTGAAACCTTTCCGCGAAATTAACTCGTGCTGCCATATGCAGCGGCCCTGGAAACGTTTGAATACCCAGTATACACACTTCTAATAACAGAGTTGTATGGATTCTTCTATTTTTCAATCGCTTGTCTTCTAACAACAAAGTCAAGAGCTGGTTGGTATGAGTTCATGATAAAGGAATGTATCCATGAACGTGGGAC
Organism: Rhipicephalus microplus; assembly: GCF_013339725.1. Taxonomy (NCBI): domain Eukaryota; kingdom Metazoa; phylum Arthropoda; class Arachnida; order Ixodida; family Ixodidae; genus Rhipicephalus; species Rhipicephalus microplus. The sequence goes on along the minus strand of NC_051165.1, from coordinate 76,740,491 downwards.
TTGAGCACGGCACTTTTGTTGTCTTGAGGTCCTTTCCTGTATTTTGGTATGCCCGCCAACCCCCTAGAATCATTCCTTTCAGTTTTTACTAAGGCCAGGGTGAAATATTCCGTATCGTTGCGACAGCCTGTTAGTTTCCTGCTTATTTGATGTCTATTTTATAACAGGCTCCGGTGGCAATACAAAAATAGCCAATCACGGACATGCCAGTCATTTAGAGGCTTTAACATGTAGGCATATGTGTCTAGGGGGTGTAGCTCAGTGGTAGAGCGCTCGCTTAGCATGTGAGAAGTCCCGGGTTCGAACCCCGGCTCCTCCACGACTTTTTTTCCTTACGTTAATTCACATTTGTAATATTTTGTTATTACTTTTTTTACCAACTTCAGCATACTTTTTCTCATGACTGAAAGCGTGTCGTAAGTAAACAGCTGATATAAATGGTCCTACACTCAAGATACGCAGCCATACATTACAATGAAGCAGACATAGAATCAAAATTGTTGAGAGACCAAGAGAAGGAAGGGAGGAGATATGGCGTGGCCAGTCTTGAGCCTAAAGGTAGGTGCCCTCCAAAGGGCAGGTAGCAATGCCTCACTGCTGCTGCTCAAACCGCGTTCACCAAACATCATTCATTTTCCAAGGTAATTCTCAACTAGAAGAGTTCCCACTAGTCTATGGTTCTTACACCGTTCGCTGATCTTATGATTATCCGATTTCCAGCGTCTGCCTTGTTCGCCTTGTTAAAGACTGGTGGCGTTGATGTCGCTGACACTGGGGCGTTATTCTTGCACAACAGCACCTAATGTATTTCGCAGGGCGTTGGTTGTGTCCGCAGGGACTTCAGAGGACAGAACTTTCAGTCGTGCTCTTAGACCTCCGGGTATATGGCATGCAAAAATGTTCCATTCCTGTGGATTTAAGCCTGTCATTTTCTTTACGTGACCGCTTGTTCGCGGCTGAGCCTCTCAACTGCTGGTGAGTAGTGCCTTCTCTGGTTAAGGTAGTGTGCCACCTAACCACATTGCTTCCTTAGTATGAGCTCAGTTTGTTTGGTTCAGCCTATTGTCGGTGCTCTGTGCGCGTCGAAACGTGCTCGGTGTATATGATCGCAAGCCTTGGTGTGAGCCTCCTGATTTTCTACGAGAGCGTAGTGTCAAACCGAGATATTGGATGCTGCTTCTATCTTATGGCAGAGTTTCATCGTGGGTTTGGCATGACTACCCTTACTGCGCATGCACAAACACTGGCTCATGCACTGCCAGAACGCGCTCATGCACTAGCACATTCGGCCACTGTAAGGCCCTGCACTGCAAAACTTTTTGCATTCATAAAGGTGTAAAACGGATGTACGCATTTAAAGCACCAGTATAAGCACCCTTTTTACACTCCAATTTTAAAATTTACGTGTTCGTAAATCAGACACCCTTGCATCACTCTTATCTTTGGGTTGTTATGAGCAAGGCTACAAATGTCCTGCCTTTTTGGGCAGTTTTGCCTATATTATGCGTATACAATAGCAATCCTGATACCAGCAAGGTGCCTACTACAAGCCACTTAAGGGTCTAGTAATGAATTGAAGTAAAAGTAAAGCAATGCAATCGAAACGCAGTGTTCATCGATAAAGCGCGCAAACTACAAAAACGGAAGACTCAACAGAAGCACCGCTTGTCCAATGTAGTAAAGGTCAATCCTTCTGTAACTGTTCCTCCCATCTCTGTCGTTTGCGTGATTAGTGAACACTCACAAAGTTCACTAACTTGACTGGATTAAGGTAATGTTGCGCACAAAGGCGTAGCCATAGAACACCCCCCCCCCCCCACTTCCACCATATTATTAAATATTTTGAAGCTGGGGGTAAACGTCCGTCGTCTGCGAAAAACCATCCGCACAGTTGACTAGCCATAAGCTGCGCGTGCGTCAACGGGCCATCATGTTCGTTGTAAAAACGAACATTTACGTGATGTATTTTGAGCAGGCACAACTTACCTAAATACTGTTGCTAATAATCCTCTCCGTGTGTCCTGAAAAGTGTGTCATAAAAATTGGAAAAATGACACCGGCCATAAAAAAATCCGAAAAAAACACGTTTCGCTGACCTTCACGCAGCCTTACTCACAATGACAGGAGCTTTGTTGACTAAATTGGGAATAAAGCTCTCCTCGGGGGAGCCGAAAGGCGTTTTTCTGGTTTTTCTCTCTCTTTTTTGTGTATATGTAACTTCCTAAAAAGACGTGCTTCGGTCAAAAGTTTGACTTCGTAGCCAGCGAGAAATCAACATTGGTGAAATATTTTCAGCCGCGGTAGTTTTCGAACGACTGCAAGCTAAGTACAAATATATCGTAGCTGCGTGAAGACAGAGGTCGTATTGAGCAGGTTGAGAAAGTAGCGGCAGGTCAGTCTTTTTATTCACCGCACCCCAGAGCGTTCCTCTTCTTTCTCGTTATTGCTTTCTGCATAAAAGCACGCAGTTGCACGCATGCGCTGCCATCTTCTTCGTCTTCGCAACACGCACGCACGTCTCATCCAATAGTGTGGTGGCTGATGCATGTAATGTATCGTGGAGCAATGTCTTTCCCGAAATGAAGGTGCTGATAAAATTTTGGCTGCGTGACCATGATTGCGCAGTCCTTATGGAAGCTAAGCAAAAGCCATCAGATTCGCTTTTTTACCAGCCTTAACAACGTTAGGTCGGTGAAAGTACGCTAAATTTTGCTCCTGAGTATTACAAATGCCCGCTCTGGCTAGCAGCTCGTGCTGGCCGCACTGCACCGTCCCGATGTTCACTGCGATTCGAATACACTTTTGAAGAACGAGTATTCGAGTGTTTCATCGCCTATAGGGGGCGCACAGTGTGCTTCAATAAGGCGCCCACAGAGAGTATTGTTTAAGGTCGGAGTCGCTGAGCACATATGCGGCCTGCACATTTTAGGGGCGAAGCTCCTTATAGCGGCGACCGTTCGTCCCTCGTAGCCGTAGTAGTAGTGTGTAACTGGCATTACATTTTGACCTCCAAGGTGGTGTGGTGCCAGTGAGAGATTTCTTCTGTGCGTTGATGAACAATTAAAGATAGTGCTCAATGTACATGTCAATGGCTGCTAAAGGGGAATGAGAGACAGGAGAATTCGGCTTTCAGTTAACGCGCACGCTGCGAAGTTTTTATTGTTCAACAACACACAGAAGACAAGAAAAGGTTGCTACGTTATACTCGCTGGGCGTAACCCTAGGTTTTATAAAGGTTTAGCGAGCGTTGGGCAGCAGGGCCATGAGTACAGTGAACTAGTATATACCATGAACTCGAGGTGGGTAAAGGTGGGAATTAGACACGAAGCGCAAGCCGTAAGAAAGTGTGCGTGTGCCTCCTCTCGTTCAGTCCTTGGAATGTCCGCTGGATGGCGGTGCTTCTATATGAGGAGTATATGATCGAAAGATTCAAGACGGTGGTACTTGGAGTGTTGAATAGGTAGACGAACGGACACACAGACAGATGTACGGACGGACGCATGGATGGCTGCATGGACGGATAGAAGCATGGACGGGCGCAGGAGCGGGTGCATGGACGAAAGCAGGGACGGGCGCACAGATGAACGTGCGGAAGCACGAACAGACGCACGCACGGACGGGCGGATGGACGCACGGGTGGCCACGCAGACGCACGCATGGATGGACGGCAGCAAGAACGAATGAATGGATGGATGCTTTTCGCAAACGACGACTGTGCAACGACTGCTGTGACGATTGTGCGTCCAGTAACTACAACAGAAACCCTCTAGTGAAAGCCCAACAACAGCCAAGACGTACATGCACATGCTGTGAACGCCGCTGCCTCACCGCTACTCCAATACTTGAAAAAATTACGCTGGCGGCCGTGGAGTGGCGTGACACTCTACGGAACTTGCGAATAACGCAACAGATCCCTGCCGCAAAATGAAAGCGGCACCCGTGCAACCAGTCAAGGGCCGAAGCTAGCGTTAAACCGGATGTAGCCGGTGTGCAAGCGTCACCGGCGCCATCATGTCTCGACGCCTAGGCAACCTAAGCTGCCCGGCTGGCTGCGCTAGCGCAGTAGGCGCAGAGTTCGGGAGAGCCACGGGCGTCAAGTTACATGTCACTGACTGCGTCCGGAGACGCAGAACTGCTGCCTACAATAATGGACGCGTTTCGACAGCTGCATGAATATCGGCTGATAGCATCAGCTCGCGTGATCGTCACCTCACTGGCGTTCCCGCACTGTCTGCGCCCTGGCTCAACGCAACGGCGCCTAGCTGTCTGGCCCCACCGCTTAAGGACAGACCTGCCAGACGCCCTGGACGAGGTCGTGTGGTCACCCCCAGGCGCTCTTCTCCCGGACACCATCAACGACCTGAAATAACCACCCTTGGCGCTGTTTGCTTCAGCGTTGTTCGTGCGACGCTCGCCAGGACAGGTCCGGCTTCTCGCCGGTTGCATCTGGTGGCGGCAGCGCTCACACTTTCTTCATGTGAATCAGTATCGACAGCTGCAGCGAAGCTTATGATGCAGCCATCACAACCAGCCTACACTCCGAAACGCAGTGTGAAACGCGTAGCTGACTCACAAATGGATGCCGATGATTTGTGTGCTTCAGTCACACCGGCAAGCAAGCGGGAATGCCCCTCTCCGGCAGCTGTTGCCTCACCTGGCATCGAGTCTAAGTAAAAGGTCGTCGTAAAACCACGTCAGTGCTTCGGCGTATCAAAATTGTCAAATCGCCTCCTTCAGTCAGCCTTCGACGCCTGCCTCAAAACCACCACGTTTCAAGGTTTCTCCACTCACCGTCACACCAATGGCTTATCCGTATGAATGCGTTCACTAGCGGATGTTGACCGCCTCACCCAACTGCAAACTCTGACAGTCACAGCTGATTGTACCGTGCAAGTGCAAGTGTACTTCAGTTCCGGCTCGGAATTGCGTCGGTATCTTGTCCCTGTGGTTGACCCAGGATAATCGCGGAAGGACCTTGTCGCTTCTTTGACCTGCTGACTCACAAATTCGTAACAGCTCGTTGTATGGGCTGTTGATGCACGTGTCTGGTCAGTCTCCAAGCTCTTTGAACGCCACCAAGCTGCATTACGTATTATGAATGCATCCTGCCATTTCAGGTGTACAAACCCGCTGTGGTACACTGAAATCCGTGTCTTCGTGCCTGTCACATACGAGGTTCTTGTCCCCAACCAGCAGACACTTCCATGGAGTCCGCTGAGACGCGCATGTACAAATGCACGCTCTGCCAAACGGACGATCAAGATATAACGTCCAAACATTTTTCTGTTAAACAGAAGGCTTTCAAAGACCACTGCCAACGCAAGCGTCGCCAGCATTCAGTGATACAAAATGAAAGGAATCCTGACATTCTGGCTAGCAATCACTTTGAACTGTTGTTCTCTTCCGAAGAGGACACACCAACATTAGTAGAACCTGACAATGCCTGATATTAAGCCCCCACCTACAGCAACGCCTTCGAGTGGGGGAATAAACGTGTTCAGCAGGCGGCGAGCAAGCCTAAATTGAGTGTCACAATGACAGACGATCTGGGGAAGCTTGACCAACAGATAGCGCATCTAAAAAAACTGCCAAAAATTTCTCAGAGGGTGAACATGGTTAAGTGCGAATACACGGGGTGATGCTATGAGGGGTATTTATTAATTCGCACTATTATATTTATTAATTACACTATGGTGCCTTTAAGGTGTAACGGTTCCTGGGAATCGCAATTTGATCACACGGGGAAGTTTACGTTAACTCACTGGCGAATGCCAACGGATTTTAACTTTACTCCCCCTCACGACCCGCTCTCGACGGGAGACTGAGAGAGAAAGCGGGTGCCCGAGAGAGAGGGGTGCGCGCGCAGCTGCAGCGAGCGAGGAGAGCGGAGGAGCGAGCGAACGGGGAGGGGGACGCGCGCAGCGGCGTTAATGATATAAGGCGCGTTACTGACACCGATATCAGCGTCGCGTCCGTGGCTTATTCGGTAGAGCGTCGCACTGCGGCCCGCCAAGTCCTCTTTCTTTTAAAGATAGAGAGAAGACTGCGGACGCCGCTGACGGCGGTGGATGGTTTGGGGTCGCTTATAAAGTGTATTCACACCTAAAAGAGAAGTCAAGCGCCTCGCTCAACGCAGAACCCATCTCGCTCAACCCGGTCGACCAACTGCGATGTGCGGTACAGACGTGTCATATGTTGTTTCTGTGCCTGAATCATCTTCCGCAAGCGCGTCAGCACCAGTCAAGATGACTCCGGCAGAGTTTCTCCACTTTGTTGCCCGGCAACTGCAAGAGCTGTCAAAGGTGTTGCTCACCACCTCCCAACGCAATAACTGCTCCTTCGAAAGCAAAGCGCCAGCACTGCGTCCTGCAGAGGAACTGCCGGGGACTCGCAAATTAAGTTGGTGAGCTTCGCTACCACCTTGCGCAGGGGAGCTTCCCCGCTTGGTGCCTGATTCTACAGGAAACGAATCCCCTTCCATGCATCCTTCAATTCACTACATATGCTTCTCCAGCCATCCCTGATCGACGCTGCACCACTGCGTTGGGACTTACAGCCAAGGCGGCAGTGTATGTTGTGGCTCCATATCCTCAAACTCAAGTTCCCCTGATGCTGTGGTGTAACCGGTGGTAAGAAGTGGTGGCGGTGCTCATTAGATTTCCGCGTACTGACTTGATTGTGGTTTCAGTTTACGTGCGTCCGTATAATGGCAGCGCTGCTCGATTGCGTTTAGGGTGGCTTGCTCACCTGCGTCAAACCTACCCTGGCGGCCCAGTGCTAGTTGGGGGAGACTTGAATGCAGCTCATCAGTTGTGGGGCTACCTTTCTTCCAGTGCTAGAGGTACATCGTGCTAAACACATTTACAGACGCGCACTTTGTCATTCTGAATGACCCGGCCACTTATATACGTCGGTGGGATTATCCATGCGCTCCACCGTATGCGCCCGATCTCCCATCGTGGTTGGGCATGTGTGAATTTTTGTGGGACTTAGAATCAGACTGCTGTGGGAGTGATCACCATCCGTCGATAATCAGTTTGGCCGCGTATAACCAGCGCCGCCTCTGACGTCAATGCTATACAACCAACTGGGACTTATTCCGCAAGGAACTGAAGGCCTTCATTGCTGATACATCGTCTGATCCATTGCAGGTGTTAACCACAGCTGTACAAACCGCCACACAGTATAGTCAAGCTGGGTAGAGGAGAACAGACCACCTCCAAATTTACATCTTCTGCGTCTGTGAGCAGCATTGATTGATTGATTTGTGGGGTTTACAGTCCCAAAACCACCATATGATTATCAGAGACGCCGTAGTGTCTGTGAGCAGCACGCCGTCGTGCAGAGCTAACCTAAAACCGAGTTGCGGCCGCCGCTGAGCTTCGTGATAACCTAAACAGACTGGCCGCTGCAGCGCGTCGCTGCGAGAAGCATCTCGCGTGGGAACGGTGGATGGACTAGTGTGTGTCACTCGGTCCATCGTCTTCAGCCGCCTCAATATAGAGAACGTTCCGGAGCATGGAATTAGACACTCGTACACCGGATCCAGCGGCCAGTGCGTCTCTGTCTTCTCGATGCACACCAAGCCAGTTCACTCCAGAAATAGTTAAGGTTTTCTTCCCAGCCTACACCCAGGTCTCCTCACAAGTTGACTGTCCATGTAACCTGCCTCCGGAGGTTGGCGTGATTACCTGTCAATCAGACATCGAAGGCATGCACGCTGGATACATGCATGCACGCATATACCCGCTCTGCGAGTATGTACCACCGGTGGCTACATGGGACATGATCGGAGGATGTAGAGACCCACGTCTTAAGGAGCTTTGCCCCTAAAATCTAGAAGAAACACTCCGGCGCGCGGAATCGAACGTGGGACCTCCGCGTCTTCAATTCGAAGCGTTAACCACTGAGCCTCAGGGATGTTCTTTTTTTCTTTATTGTCCGTTTTGCACGTGGTACAGACATCAGTATAGGCCGCTATGAACAATATTGTACACAACAGAAGCGGTAACAGTACAGTCGTGGAACTATTAGTGGTTACTGTGGTAAATTTCTTTTAGGTGCACCAGGGGTTCAACCCTGGAGAGCCATTTCGGAACAGTCTTATGGTTTCAGTATATCAATGTATTGAGCAATGCTTTTGGGGAAAGCACACGCGCTCGACGCCTGTCAGGGTCACAATAGTAACCGTTCGTTCTAGCCCGCCAAAAATAATGGAGGCCAAGCAGCATTATAAGATCAAAAGGCAGTCCACCCTCTTTTCCTACTGTTAAAAACCTGACATGCAGTGAATGCAAGGGAAGTTACTTCTTTAGAGTTTTCTGCAAAACATCACACAAACCAACTCCTTCCCAACAATGCAAAAAAATGGCAGGATATCCACTGAGTGAATGATGGAGAGTGGGCCGAAGAATCCGTCCGTCCATTCATTCTTGCTTCCATCCATCCATGCGTGTGTCTGTGTGGCCACCCGTGCGTCCATCCGCCCGTCCGTGCGTGCGTCTGTTCGTGCGTCCACACATTCATCTGTGCGTCCATCTCTGCTTTCTTCCATGCATCCGCTCCTGCGTTCGTCCATGTGTCCATCCGCCCCGGCAGCCATCAGTCCGTCTGTCCATGCATCTGTCTGTGTGCCCGTTCGTTCATCTATTTAACACTCCATGTACCACCATCTCGCATCTTTTCATCATATTTCCCCATATAAAAGCACCGCCATCCAGCGAACATTCCAAGGACTAAACGAGAGGTGGCACAAGCACACTTTCTTATGGCTTGCGCTTCGCGTCTACTTCCCACCTTTAACCACCTCGAGGTCAGGGTATACACTAGTTCACTGTATGCATGGCACTGCGGCCCAACGCTCACTAAACCTTTCTAAAACCAAGGCGGTTACGCCCAGCGAGTGTAACGTAGCAACCCCTTCTTGTCAGGAAGGAAGGAAGTATGTTTATTTACAGAAAGGCAGAGAGGTCGGCCTGAGCGATAGCTTGCTCTAGCCTGCTACTCTACACTATCAGATATTGCTCAATGTACATGCAAATGGCGGCTAATGGGATATGAGAGACAGAATTCGGCTTCTACTTTCTTACGGCTTGCGCTTCGTATGTATTGCCCCTTTAACCACCTCGAGCTCATGGTATATACTAGTTCACTGTATTCATGGCACTGCGTCTCAACGCTCGCTAAACCTTTCTAAACCAAGGAGGTTATGCCCAGCGAGTATAACGTAGCAACCCTTTCTTGTCAGATAGTGCTCAATGTACATGCCAATGGCTGCTAACGGGGAATGAGAGAAAGGAGAATTTGGCATTTAGTTAAGGCGCACGCTGCGACTTTTGTATGGTTCAACTACGCACAGGAGAAATCTCCCACCGGCACTACCTTGCAGGACAAAACGTAAGACTAGTTACACACTACTACGACTACGACTACTACTACGAGGGACGAACGGGTGCCGCTTTAAGGAGCTTCGCTCCTAAAGCGTGATCTATTGTCTCCGGCTTTCGACAGATCGAACAGGTCAAGCCCCGCGGCATATAAAATCATCTACCTTCTCAAGGTGTCTTAACCGGTAACGTGCCTTTATGTAGCTTGAAGAAAAAGCCTTTTGCACTTGGCTGAATTTGCATATTCTTAACACGCATAAGAACATCATTGCGCTTTCCCCCGCTATTGATTACCTTATACGTAGGAACCAGAAAAATCATGTCACATATGTCTTTATGCAATTTCTTTCGTGCGACCGAAAACAGGTATTCACAGAAAACCAAACTGACATGAAACGGCCACTGTCCACAACTTTCTTCAAAAAACCTCGCTTGGCTCCGGCATGTTTGCGTTTCTAACCACAAAGTGAGGCAAAACACGACAAAGGCCTAACTGGCATACCGTTCTCAAGAAGGGGTGTCAAAAATCTCGAAAGAAAAGAAAACGATTGACTAGTCGCACGAACATATGCGACAGGGTTAATCCCCCCTATTTAACTCTTCGGAACAGATTCGTCCTACTGCATCATTCCCAAGTGGACCTCTATACAAACACAGCAAATATTCTATGCAGCTTTTGCACGCGCACTCGTAAGCAACACAAAACCTTCATCACCTACCACAATTTTATCATTAAAATGTGTTGCTTAAAGTGGCTCTGGCAGAGATTGAGAGACAGTTGCCTTTCGACTGCGCTTTCCTTTCGCCCATTTTTTTTTCATTTGTTCAGTCCAGTAGTCATTTGTGGCTTTGTAGGGCTGGAAAGGCACGCCTAGTTATTTTACTGGAGTTTTAAACAACTGAACGTTAGCATAGATATCTGGGTTGTTGTCCAGTCTCCGAGACACAGCCCCAGGCACTTTCCCAATTCACCCGACATCCTGTATACTTCTCCAAAATTTTTCACAACGGCAACTGAATCTTGTACACTTTCTTTTGTGATACAACACACTGCTACATCATCAGTGTATCCCAAAACTTTTACCTCGACGTCAAGCAGCCTGAAACCGCGGATGGCCTCGTTTTCTATTATATTCAAGCACAAGCTCCCTATGTACAATGCCAACAAGAGGGGACTTGCCGGACGGCCCTGGTGTACAGAATTTTCCAGCCTAATGGGAAACCCCGGGATCTTGTTAATGCTCAGTCGCGTTTTACAGTTATTATACACCAAAACTATGCCACCTGCAATCACCGATACGATATTGACATGTTTTATGAGTATGGAGAATAGCACGACATGCGGGACGCAGTCAAACGCCTTCTCTAAATCAAGCTGGAGGATCGCAACATGAGAATTAAAAGCATCACAACTTTCAAAGACAGAGCGCATTGTGTGTATGTTCATCAATATCGAACGCCTCTTGATGCCACACGTTTGGTGCTCCCAAACTATTTCGGGGATTACGGACTGCAATCTACCTGCCAATACTGTCATCAGTATTTTGTAGTTACTTTTGCTTAGCGAATGGGCTTATATGACGAAACTAATTTAAATTTTAATTTTGCTTTTTCATCTGCCTTTGGTGTTAGAATAGTGTGCGTCTCTGCGAATAAAGGTTGTAATGAATTGATTGTGTAAGTTTTCTTAAAGACAGCTTGTAACACTGGTGAGGCTTTTTTTTTTAAAGCTTTATACCACATCCCACCGAGACCATCAGGCGCAGGTGACTTGCCCGCGGCGAGATTATCACTTGCATTTTCAATTTCAAAAAATTTTTTAGGCCTCTCTAACGCCTCTTTCGTTTCAAGGGACAATTGCGGCATCCGGCACAAGAAAGTGGCCTTGGTTTTTGTAACGACCACTAATGTGGCTGTGAAGATACCCTTGTAATACCGAAAGAAGGCGTCTGCGATAGTTCTGTTAGTATTAAGCAGAATGTCATTTTCCTCCATTTTGTCGATGAGAATACGACTCACTCGTGATTTCTCTATTCCAAGCACGCGCTCATGGGAGTCTCCACCATAGCCCACGCCTCTGCTCTTGCTTGAAGAAGGGCTCCTCTATTGCGGTCCTGCTCGAATAGCTCCATTTGTCGTTTCATCGTTCGAATATCTTCCTTATGTGCACTGGGCTCCTTACTTTCCAGTGCTATCATATTCTCGATCGTTCCTTTGAGTTCATTTTCTTTCATTCTTTCTTCATGTTTCAGAACACTACACCTCGATATGGCTTTCATTTTAACGCTTTCCTTCAAAAGTTCTCATTCCTCGCCAATAATAGAGGCGCCGATCCCTTTAATGCTCTTAATTCCCTCTATCCCAAGGTAATTAAAATTGTCATCCCAAAGTAGTTTAGCGTTAAACTTCCATGAATCCAACCAAATGGACAGTTTGCAATAATCTTCAAAGCGGCTTTTCTGTAAGGTTTGTTTTTCAACCAAAAACTTGCGTTCACAGACTGCTTTGCTTTTCTCGCTCATTGTGTTTTGCCTTTCCCCTTTTTGGCGTTTTGGTGTTCTCGTCAGCTCGCGTGCCTTTGTTGGAATTCGTTGAGGTAAACGCACAATGAGCGAGAAGAGCATTTTGTGAGTGCGAGTTTTTGGTTGGCAAACAAGCCTTACAGGAAAGCCGCTTTGCAGATTATTGCAAACTGTCCATTTGTTTTCGTTACATGTTACATTGCACAAGGCAATGAGAGAAAGAAACAGGTAAGACTGTGTAACAATATATTTTGGCTATCGCATCCCCAGCCATGTATATCCTATTAAGGCGTGCGTGACTGGTTCCCTAAAAATGCGTAAAACGAACTTCACGACCTGCCTCGAGGCACTTTGCTACATCATCCAGGTTGGATTCACTGAGCAAGTCATTGAGCTATTCAACACTTCTATGTCGCACATGGTGGGTGTTGATTCTATCCTTCGCGCTCAGTACACAATAGAAATCTTCCAATAATACAAGCTGTTTTGGTGTCCGTAAATGTTGCTTAATTACCAAAAAAAAGTTTCTCTGTGCGCCTCCACGTTCGGCGCATAGACACAAATGACCTGCCATTCAATTTCATTCGTACTAAAACCACAAATCATTATTCTGCCAAAGTTTCGAGAGAAGTGGTTTGAACAATGAATCCTTGAATCTTTTACCAAAAAGCACACAACCAGCGGAATTTTCATTTGCGTGACTACCTACAGAATAATATTCCTAAACCACAGCATCATGCTTCCAGTCTCCTCCTCACCTTCCAGTGTTGTCTCCAGTACGGCTAACACGTCCACATCTTGTTCAATAACCAAGCGGTACACTTGAGCCTGCTTTTTTGGAGGCCAAATCACGGACATGTAAGGCTGCAAAGCTCAGTGACAAGTGATTACCCATTGTTACACACTGAAACAATGAGGTAGGTCCTGAACATGGTGCTTAACGTGTACATCTAGCTCATGCTATACGACTCCGGGATCATGCAGTGGTCCGGCATCAGTTCGCTGCTGGTCAATTGGAGTGCCAACCGGTTGGTCCACAGGTAGATTGGACCTCGCTTTGAGGCCGGAGCGCCGCACCGGTGTCACCTTCGCTGGGTGGTCCCTCAACTTTGCTCTTGTGAGCAGTGCCCGTGGGTTTCTCTAGCGTACGCTTAACCGCCGAGTTCGTGTTGATCCCGCGGGTTATTCCGTGTGCAGGTATGCCGCGTCTTGCCGCAGCTTGTGTCGTCATGTCCGCTGCTTGGTTTTGTGTGTCTTCAGTGGAATTGTCTTGGCTGGTGTTTGCCGTAGTCGTTTCTTTCTCCTCGGGTTCAGAAGCTGTATCACACTCTTCAGGCGATACAAGCCCGCGTTCATCCAGAGAACTAGCCACCTCTCCTTCCACCGAAGCCGCGTCTTCCGCCACAGCGGCGCCCATGGTCTGCTCTCCGATCTTATTGCACGTTGCAGTGCTCGTAACAACTGCGTATGACTGGACTCACTCGGCGTCTCGATGCCGCAATCGCGGACAACATGAATACCTATCCTGAAAATGTATGCGCAGGCGAACAAGGACAAAGAAAGGAATACAAACTGGCGCATTGCGCCAGTTTGTATTCCTTTCTTTGTCCTTGTTCGCCTGCGCATACATTTTCAGGATGGATAGATTCCAACTAGGCCGAATCGCAGTTTTGCTTCATGAATACCTAGGCACCCTGCAGTCCCGCCGTACATGACCGGTCTCTTTTCACCGCAAGCATTGCAGAGGCCTGCCCGGCGCCACAACTAACGCCAATTCCCCTGCAACGCGTACTTCGTGCGGAAGGTCCTCCACCATAGCTCCACTCTTTAACTTGAGTACCACAGTTCTTGTCATCGACCCTTCGTCACTGACGCCGTCAACTCTCCAGCGTTCTCGATTCACTTCGACCACATTGCCGAAGGCCACAAACGCCGTCCGCAACCCCTCATCGGCAACTACGTATAGCAGCCAATGAAGCCACAGTTTTATCTGCCAGTCCTGGAGATCGATGATGAGACACCGGTGTCCCTTCACCTGAAGTTCCTTTAACGACAGCAGTTTCTTCGTCGCGTTTTCTCCGTTCAGTGTAACCGCCCAGACGTGATTATTCTGGTACGCTCTGAATGCAATGACGTCCGATAGCAGTCCAATGGGACCGAACGTGTCTCTGAAGTCTTCAACCCTATAGGGTCTCGCTCGAACGTCTCCATAGAAAAACACAGTATGTGGGGCAACGCGCCTTGTTGGCAGATGAGGTAGAATCACTTCGAACTGTTCAGTGGGCCTTTTACCGCGGCTCTCAAGGACCGCTGTAGCCGCTTCGATGGAGACCTGCATGCTGCGTCCGTTCACTACCGTGGCCGAAAGCAGAATGAGCCACCTAGATGTACCTCCTCCAAAGTTGAAGTGGCAAGCTATTTATACCTACCACTTACCGCTGTTGCCGGGAATCTCGGGGGGTGTGGGGCAGACTATCGTGTTTTCTGCATTATCAGCAAGATTGCGCTGTGAGCACGCGGCGGCTCTCATCTCTCACGCGTGCTTTGGCTCGCGGAGAGGAGGTGAGTGGACGATCTCTCGTGTGCCCATATCTCCCAGTGGGGAGGATCGTACGTCTTGGCTGGCGCTAGGCTTGGAATGAATCTGTTGTAGTTACAGGGCGCCGAATGATCACTGCAATCGTTGCGCAGCCTCCATTTGCAAAAAGAGCGCGCTTTTCAAAGACAGCGAAATAACAACTTAGACGCTTATTGGCGTTCACCTGTACTTTTGAGTACGTTTCGTGTGTCAATCGTGCGTGAAAAACACGGGGCACGTTTCGATCTGCTTGCCATTTTGCGTGTGACCTTCTGATTTGTTGCTATGGTGTTCATTGCTTCGCCTTTGCGGCAAAGCTGAGACTTTTTTATTAGTCGTACCGCTCCTTCTCTTTATACCACATCCCCACTTACCTGAAGCTTAAAGGTATTTCGAACACGTACTCCTCTACCACAACACAAAGAATAGATTGGAGTGTGTTCAAAACTCAACTTGAGGATGCTTGTGAAGAAGGCCTGTCCAATGGTCTTCAGCAAGCTATTAAGGAAACTGCACATGGGACTATGCGCACAATAATATGCTCTTCGAAGTACTCTGAATATGACCTCGAGCTGGAGCGACTTCGTGCGATACGCCGTCGTGCCGAAAGACGATACCGACGCACCGATTCCACAGACGATCTACGGACAGCCCAGCGCATCCAAAAGAAGATACAACAGCGCCTTGACAAATTAGACACCCAACGATGGAGGAAATTTTGTGCGTCGCTAGATCCTCATAAACCACTGTCTCAGATATGAAGAATTGTGCGAGGCCTACGTTCTGTTCCAGAGCAGCGTTTTCCCTTCAAAGCCCTTGCACTTTTTCATCGCTGGCATGAAATTGAGGTAGCAGAAGATTTCTGCGCTATGACCGTGGGCCAGACAGCGTACGCAAGCATACATACAGTGAATCATATCCCTCACTCACGGGACCCACGCATAAATCTACCGTTTACATCACAGGAGCTCGATGCGGTGCTCGTCTTATGTAATAAGTCGTCGTCAACTGGCCCGGATGACATCTCATACAAGATGCTGTGCAACCTTGGTAAACGGGCACGAGAAGCACTCCTTAACATCGTCAACGATTCCTGGCAAGCTGGCGTCGTTCCGTAAGATTGGAAGATTAGCCGCTTGGTACCGATCCTTAAGCCTGGCAAATCTCCCCTGGACATTGCCTCTTACCGACCGATCGCACTCTCAAGTTGCACAGGAAAGGTAATGGAGAGAATGATCTTGGCCAGGCTTGAATGGTACCTGGAATACTATGAGATATATCCGAACGCCATGGCTGGTTTTCGCCGTCACCGATGTGCGATCGACAATGTTATAGATCTCGTCACATATGTCCAGCAACAAAAGGCAGGTAAACGACTATCTGCAGCCATGTTCCTTGACGTAAAAGGAGCATACGACAACGTTCTACATGACGCCATCCTCGAAGCCATCGAGTCAGTGGGCCTAGGCGGGCAACTGTATTGCTGGACACGCAGTTATTTAGAAGGGCGGACCTTGTTTGTGAACACTGCAGATGGTCCAACTTCCCAAACACCCAACGCATCGTGGAGTCCCGCAAGGTAGCGTCTTGAGTCCAACCCTCTTCAACCTTGTTCTCATTGGTCTTGTAGAACGATTACCAAGTGTGGTCCAGTTATCCATGTACGCTGACGACATCTGCGTCTGGACATCTGGCGCGACAAAGCCTCAGGTACGCGCAAGACTTCAGAAAGCTGTGACGTTGGTATCAGTGTACCTCAAGGACCAGGGTCTGAAAATCTCGCCTGCGAAATGTGCATTGATTGCTTTTAGTCGAAAGCCAATGAGACCATACGCTATATCAATCGATGGCCAAGTCATACCATATGTCAGGACGCACAGATTTCTAGGCGTTCATTGATAGACACCTCTGCTGGGGCCCACATGTGGCCCACTTGAAGAAGAGGCTGACAGAAATCACTAACTTATTCAAGTATCTCGGAGAAAAAACCTGGGGGACTTCAGTACATGCAATGATGCAATTGTACAAGACGCTTTTTCTTGGCTATTTGCGCTACAGTTTGCCTGTGTTGACCAACACCTGTAGAACCAACATTCGGACTCTCGAAAGCATCCAGGCCATGGCTCTGCGAGTTTGTCTGGGGCTACCGCGATGTTCATCAACAGCTGAGACAATCGAGATCGCTAATGACTACCCGCTAAACACGCATATCATGATGGAAGTGCTCAGAGCACACGTGAGGCATCTTACTCGTGCCCCTGCTCATCATCTAGCTTCACTGCCAGAAGCCCGACCTCGTGCCTCATTTTGCCACACAGTCTTGTCATATCGCACACGCATTCCTACGGGATATACAACTCCATCGAGGATTTCAACTCCCCCATGGAGTATGACCTGTGCACATGTTGAAGTCACGGTTCCAGGCATAGGGTCAAAAGCCCGGCTCTCGTCTCCAGCGCTAAAGCAGCTTTCTCTTCTCTTGTTATATGAGAAATACAGTGACCATACTCATCTATATACTGACGCTTCAACTAAAGTGGATGGGTCTGCAGGGTCGGTGATCTTTCCTGCAACCGCGAAAACGGTGAAGTTTGGTTTATCCCACCAGACATCATCGACAGCTGCGGAACTTGCTGCTCTACGTAGCGCAATTCAAGTCATTAAACACCAAGAAGCCAAGAAATGGAGCGTGTTCGCGGAGTCTAAGGCAGCACTACAGTGTTTGATATTCGCCTTACGCCGGGGACCTCATGAACAACTAGTGCTGGAAATTAGAGAGCTGCTTCACCACCTCTTCGACGAAGGACACAGAATCACGTTTCAGTGGCTTCCAAGTCACTGCGGCATATTGGGCAACGAACATGCCGATCCAGCTGCCCGATCAGCACACGAAGATGGTGAAGAAAAATCTATACCATTTTCAAGGACTGATGCTGCAATGACCATTCGAAAAATCGCTAATGCAGAATTAAAATCCCTGTGGAACACCTAGTGCTTACGGCACACGCGACTGCGTAGACTGGACACGTCTCGTCGACTCCGGCCTCCGTCTGGACTCTCCCGACTCGAGACAACGGTGCTTTGCCGACTATGGCTTGGTGTCACCTTCACCAAAGCTTTCGCCTTCCGAATCGGCATGGAAGACAGTGCTGCTTGCGGTCATTGCGGCAGCGATGGAACCATAGAGCACGTTCTCTGTCACTGCCCTCGTTACAGCGTGCAAAGACGGCAACTAGCTGCTGCGTTAGCTCGCCTTCACGACAGACCTTTGTCTGAACAATCAGTGCTGGAAAGACGACATGATTTGTGTGCTCACAGAAAATCAGTGAAGGCCTTACTGAACTTTTTGCGTGGCAGCGGCCTATTGTATAGACTGTAGCACCCCAGCTCTGCCCCCTCCTTTTTTTTTTCTCGCGCGCGTCTATTTCCCTTTTCGCTTTCTTTCCAATCTTTCTTCCCCATTCCCTCTTCCCCTAGTGCAGGGTAGCAAACCGGATGCTCCATTTTCCGGTTAACCTCCCTGCCTTTCCCTCACTTTATTCTCTCTCTCTCTTGATGTTCATGTAGAGTAAAAGGGTTTGTGTCAGGTGTTCGAAACTCAATAACATCAATACAATTTTTCGGCCATATACGCCTCCAAGAATTTAGCCCAAATGTGTTACGTTTGCATTTTCTTATTGTAATACTGCACTTTGTATGAATATCTGAGCTGTGAATACTTACTTCACACAAAATGTATTTTGAGCAAAAATTATTTTTAGACATCTCAAGATGTTAAACTCTTGGAGAAAAGATGACTAATTTCTCCAAATTGTCATTTTTGACCGTATTGAGACGCAATTTTCATTATGTGATGGTCCCATTAAATATAGCATTTGACCTTATTCGAAAGCAAATCAACAGTTTTTTGTATGTGACAAGTTTTATTGCAATTTCAAGTTTAAGGAAGAAAATAATTTTTAACTTTTTCATTGATGGCAAGAGGGAAATTCAAGGCGGTAGCTGCCGTATGACTGAATGGCAAGATAGCTGCCAATGGGAACTTCAAAAATCATTTAAGGGCAACGCACTTTAGGCCGTGGTTCGTTCGATCCTCTATAGGAGTAGTAGTAGTAGTATGTAGCCATTTTATTAGTTGCCCAATATATGGCGTTAGTATATGGCGTTAGTATTAGTATCCACGGACAAAATGACGATGAGTGGGGTGAATCGTCTATCCGTCCTTCCGTATGTTCGTGCTTTCGTACGTCCCTCCGAGAGTCCATGCATCCACCTATCTTCTGTTCGTCCATGCTTCTGTCCGTCGGTTCGCCTGTTCGTCCTGTCCGTCCATACTTCCGTCCGTTCGTGCGTGCGTCTGTGGGTCCAGATAGACGGATGCTTCGCCCCACTCATCACCATGCATTGCATGATATGCAGTGATTTTTTTTCTTAAAACAAAACTTTGTATGATAAACTTTGCCTTATAAAAAGAACTGTTTATTTGCTTTCAATTGAGGTGCAAAGGTCAATTTTAATTTAACCAGCACATGCAAACTGCGCCTCAATATAAACAAAACGACTATTTTGTGAAGTTCGCAATTTTTTCCGTAAAGTCTGACAGCTTGCGACGTCTAAAAATACTTTTTTTTCTCAAAGTATACCTTCTGTGGAGTAAGTATTCACTCCTCAGATATTCATTCAAAGCGCCGTATTGCTATTGAAAATTGCAAATATAATACATTTTGGCTGAAATGTTTTGGGCGTATTTGGCCAAAAAATGTTATTAATATTACAGATTTTCAAACACGTTACACAAACACTTTACATAACATGTAGACAAAATATGGCATAAAAGAAGGAGCGGTAATTCTAAAATAAATTTTCTTCACAAACCACACCCCGAAGACATTCCGGGAAGTTGAGGTGGTAGCCACGTCACCAAAAAATATTTGTCGGCAAAATATTCCAGTAGTTCACTTCTTCAATGCAGTAAATCAGCACGATTTCTTTCGAATACATTTGACATGGTCGCCAAAATGGTTGGGACGTTTGACGTGGAATGACCCAATAGCCAATCCTTATATTAAACAATCGCGTCTTGTGAACCACCTCAAAAACAATAGTTTTATTTGCAAATAAGCAGCTAACTACGCAGTACTTAATTGTACGTGTTACCTGCACTTAATACCTTATCAATGCGCATACCGTCATGTATGCTCAGTGGCATTGTGGTTTTGAGCAATATATATATATGTTGTTGCGCGTCGTATTGCATTACTTTTAAAAACTATTCGACTGAGTACTATGCTAAACCGGCAGAATTACACTTGTAGCTATGTTGATGCATACGTAAACATATAACTTAAGATCCACTTACACTTTGTCGATGCATAGAGCTAATGGAACACTATCACCTTGGTGCAGCATCATTTTATTAGCCTGAGAGATAAAGCTAAAAGGGTAAAGCGAGGTTTATATATACGTCACGAAAAGAAAGGTATAAATATTCTGCCGCATTGCGCTTTTTAAGGCGTTTATTGTTAAGTATACGCTTTCTTTCATTTCTCACGGTGGTGGAGCCTGATGCCACTTAATAATTTTGCTATGCATTCATTTTATACTTACACATAACTAAGAAAGCAGTTAGTTATGCAAGGTGCATACTGTATGTTGCACTTTTTGTGAAACATTTGGTCATTGTTTCTTGTGTAGTTATTTTAGGTTTCCGGGATTTAACTAACTGTACAGAAACAACAGCCTGGTTTCACTTCTCTCGAAGGCACCAGTCATCTCAGCAGCTGAAGATTGTTGTGCAAGCAGCAGTGATGAGCCGTGGTTTTTCGATTGGAAATGTATCAACACTCGCATTACATTGATCTAACCCTAGTTACATTAGTTTGTCGAATCTTGTAGTTTTTTAATGTCGATGTTTATACTGCGACGTATAGTGCGTTGATAATAAGTCCCCAGAAACTCGCTTACTACTTCTACGTGTTTTCTTTTCATTGTATAAATGTCATTCATCGCCATTCCTCTCACTCAATTGCCCTACTAGCACAAATGTTTTTGAAAAAAGTTGTGGGGCTTGACTGCATTGAAAAATATGAATTTCCAGTATAGAGAGAAAAACATTTTCGCCACGTGAAAGAGAGAAAAATAAACGTTTATTTAGAAATAGTGTACCGAGCCAGGCCAGGTGTCACCCTAAGGTGGGAGGGTTCCCTAGTCCAGGAACTCTTTGGCTTCGACTGCCCTCTTGGCCCTGGCGACGAGTTGTCGCTGGTCTTCTAGGTCCTCCAGGACAAGCTTGGCCTCCCAAGTTTTCATCAGGTGGTCGTCGTTTGTTCTTGGGTGATCGGTCCCAATCGAGTTGCACATTGCGGTTTGCATGGCACTGGCATTCCTCAAGCAAGTGTGCCAGGGTGTCTAGTACGCTTCAGAGCGGGTACATGTAGCCATGTGTCGATCAAATGAACGTTTCGTTCAATCTCTCCAGACGAAAGACGACGACATTTGCAGTGAAACACGCAGATCCGGGGCCAATTTCTTTTCTACTCCCACTCGTGGGAAACAAGTGAGTGCCGCGAAACCACCTAGTAGGCGCTCCTCGAGGACTATAGCTGGCGACTGTGTACGACACGACAACGCACAAGCCTCGAACTTAAAGAGCTTCGCCTCTAAAAGCCAACCAAACAACCATAACACATGCACTCGCTAACGGCCGCGTGAGAGATTTCAAAGTTTTTCAGAATGTCACCAGAGTCCTGTTTGTTTGGCTTATTGCAGTTTTTCTCTAAACAAAGGCAGATGTGAACATACGCACTTCATTTTTTTGTACTCCGGTGTTATGTTCGGTTGAGCCTTACGCTACAGATTACTCTTTGCACTACTGTGGTGTGGAGGGTGCGTGTGTTTTTACGCATATATGTGTGTGTTATGTCGCTGCCACTTCCAAATTTGTCAATTTGGCCCAGCCTACTTACAGATATATAAACTAGTGCTATGTACCTCATTCAAAACTACGGCACCCTATTTTATCAGCTGCATACAAGCAGGTATATTAAGTGCAGTGGTGACACCAGTATCTTCCTTCTTTCCTATCAGCCGCGGGGAAAAAGGTTCATATATGCTTCTCCCTTAGAACAGTTAAGGCTTGGGCGTGTTGGTTATGCATGTTTGATAGAATGGAGTGCTATGAAAGGGACAACAGAATAGGAGGCACAAAGAAGAAAGCGTTTTCCTCCTGTGTCTCTTCTTGTCCCGTTAATTGCGCTTCATTTGATCAAGCATGCTTGTTCATGTAACTGTCATCGAATCAAGGGCGTTTTCAAGTGTTTCACCCCACTTGCACAAGTGTAGCTTGATCTAACACCCATGGATTAGGGGTGTTCATAAACACCTATAAAAGTAGGGTGTATTGTTTTTACACCGTACGTTTTAGGGTGCTTTTAAACGCCTTATTGTTCCGAGTATTTCTAAACACCTTAAAAGGGTGTTTAGAAAAACATTTTGATGTGTGAGTAAGACGTTGTGGCCTCTCTTTTTTACACTCTTACAGCAATTAGGTGATGGGGAATGAGATTCGGCAGATGTGCGAAAAACCAATGCGTTGTTTCCCAGTCAGAACGCACTGTTGTGTGCTAGCACGTTTGGGCCTGCGTAAGCGGCTTGTTGCAATCGCGATGAGCCAGCCTTTGCCGCGGGAGCTAGAAAAGAAGAAAAGCAGCCGCCTCACTTTGTGGCGATCAGGATGAGCGCGAAGATGCCCGGCTGTTTTTCGTGTACTGGGAGGTGCGTCGTTGCAATTACTCAGCGCAGCACTACTGTCGCTGGTGCCGGCGCAGAAATGCAACACGTGGCGCATATGTGCCCCAGGGAGAAAAGCCACGACGCCGAGTTTTGGCCGAACACGCACGTCGGACCACCACGCTGTGTGCCTCTGACAAATAGGCCACTGACGTTCTAATCAACGCCAGATGTCAAGGCACATGCCATCGTAGTTTAGAAGTGTGGCAGCTTCGGCTAGTTGGTATGGCATGACGATAGCTATAGCACGAGAACAAAACGACGACACAGAGAATGGGACACGAAGGACATGAGCGCTAACTTCCACCAGAGTTTACTCCACAGAGCGATGATGAGCGCACCCGAGTCATTGTCGAGGCCGCGCAGATGGCACGCGAACAGGTGTCTTGCATTAGCAAGCCCTCCGTGTCTCTGTCCGAGAAGGAATTGAGGTTCCTCGAAGGTTTTGGTGAAGATAATACCTCAAAGAATTATCTTTACTTTTCTGTTTCGTTTCCTTATAGACTTTTCTTTGCCCTTTTCTGTGCTTTTGTTTTTGTTTTTGTTTTTCCCTTACTCATGTTTTGCTCTTTGTGCCATATGGTTTTTCTCACATGGTTACTGTCTCCTCTATATATTTTCGCGCTCTGCGCAATAAACTCAGTTGGAAGTTAGCGCTCGTGTCGTTCGTGTCCTTCTTGTCTCTGTGTCGTTGTTTTGTTCTCGCGTTATAACTATCGTCATGCCATTGTAGTTGCCTGGCCTGCGACCACCTTTCGACTTCATGGGTGGTCGGCCCGAGTGGCGACACGACGGGCTCATCACACTCTATTTGCTCGAGGCATCATTCGCCAAATGCAACAGCGTTGCCGGAACAATAAATGTTTTGGATTGTGTGTGTGTGCATGTTGAGGGCAGGGCCGGCAAAATGACCATCAGCAGGGCCGACTTGATTGGGTGAAAACGTTGTTCCTTGTTACCTAGACCTGGCGTTTAGTGGCTGCAAAAGGTCAAAAAAATTGCGAATCCCACGTACAGTGGGAATCGATGATATGCGAAGCACGAATGAGAAATGTTAATATGTCACTTTAAAATCAGCACAACGTTACGAGTTGAAAGTAAATGATGCCGTACACGACGTTCGTGTCATTATCATGTTTGGATGTGTCCTTCACCTTCGTCATCTATTTACGTCACGTGATACCAAATTTAGTATATATGCAGCTAGCGAAATGACTTCGGGAACGCTATGAGCGTGGTATGTTGTCATGTTCTTACAAGACTCGCGTGTCAGGATTATCATGTATGCACCAGTCATATATTTCGAAATCTATAGGCGTCACGTAACACCAACTTTGGTATACGTGGAGCTAGCAAAACGGCCGCGAGCACAACATGAAAGGCTCAACATACTCCAATGTAGCGTTGAGCCACACACACTGGGCACAACGACGCTACGTTAGCAAAACGCGAGCCCTCTATAGTCTGACGCCAGGCGCGACCACCATCCGCCAGCGCGGCCCGATGGCAACCGGCGCCAAATGCGACATGCTGCATTTTGCGTCGATATGTTACCCAAATAACATTGCGTCTCCCTCTTTTCATCACGGAAGAACGCTGGACGTGCTGACAGCGCATGCGTCAAAGCAGCGCAGCGCGGCGCGCGCCTGCGAGTATATGGCAGGACCGGTGCCTGACGTGGCAACGCCGGCATGACGCGACGAAATGAACGCCGGTGAGCACGCGCACCGCGTCACGTCGAAATGTGTTGGCGCCTTGACTGTGCATGTAGTCACGTTCTCACATGACACGCATCTCATTATTATCAGGTTTGCACCAGTCACATACCTTCATCATCCATTGGCATCACGTTATACCAAATTTGGCATATGTGAAGCTCGCGAAACGGCCACGAGCGCATCATCAGTGTGGAATGTGGATGAAAACAACTTTATTTATACGTCCTGTACAGGGTGTAGACACCTGCCTGGCTAATCCCACGTTGGAACTGGGAGGTCAAGCCTCCTAGCCTTGTCATGGGCGTACTGGACAGCCAGGACTTGGGGGATATGGTCGTGAGACTTTATCATTCCTGTAAACCGTTCCCGGGAAATGCCATGGCCAAGCGACCCACATTCCCAGAGCATATGATCAAGCGTGCATACTTCTTTCTTACATGCCTTGCAAACAACATCCATATCTTTTATATTGTACCATTCTTTTACCTGTGCCGGTGAGTAATAAGACTGTGTCTGTAATTGTCTAAGTGTGACCGCTTGTGCTCTGTTTAGTCTACTGTGAGGGGTGCAAACTCTCTCCTCCACAGGTAGTAATGTTTAGTAATTTCATTATATAGCATGGGCGCATCCAATTGTAGATTTTTGAATCCAGCAGAATCAAAGCCACGTGTAAAAGCGTCCCGGTCCGTAAGTTCGCGGGCAACGCTGCTGGCCGATTCATTTGGATTCATGGGAATGTCATCGAGTGATCCAAGGTGCGCTGGGAACCAATATATGTAATGTGTATCCATGGCCTGTTTACTATTAATAATTAGAACTGCTTGTGGTGTTATCCTGCCCCTGCTGAAGGCTCTGATGGCTGGTTTTGAGTCACTGTATATCTCGGTGTATCGATCATCCATCAGGGCCAACGCGATAGCAACCTGTTCAGCGACTTCCGGTTTGGAAGTGTAAACTTTGGTGCAGTTGGTACACCTGCCCTGGTGGTCAACTACAACCGCGGCGAACTTATTTCGGTCTTTATATGAGGCTGAGCCGACAAAGCAAGCCCCGCTGCCTCCTTTATCCAACTTCTTTAATAAAGCCCTAGCCCGGGCTACCCTTCTGGCGACGTTGAAGGTTGGGTGCATATTTCTTGGCAACGGGGCCACGACGATGCTCTCAGCAAAGTCCTGTGGTATCTTGGTGTACGCCTTCTGGTCTATGACAGGGTTGATCATGATTCTATCGAGGATCCATCTCTCCGTGCAAGTGGTAGAGAGTCTTGCTATTTGTGACCTTTCTTGAGCCTCCGCCATTTCTATAGTCGTGTTGTGTACCCCTAACTTGAGCAATTTTTGAGTGCTGGTGCGAAGCGGAAGACCCAGTGCACTCTTGATGACTTTCTTGATCACCGCGTCGAACTTCTTTAGTTGGGTTTGTGTCCAGTTATACATAGAAGCTGCATATGAAATATGACAGAGCACGAAAGAGTTGATCAACCTGATAAGATTGTCCTCTTTCATGCCTTTTTGTCTCCCTGCAAGTCGTCTGATCATCCGGTATGCATTCTCTGTCTTGAAGATAATTTTCTTGAGCGACATGTGATTCGTGCCATTTGCATCTATAAAAAAAACCAGTACCCTCATCGTGTGAACTCTGAGTATATTTACCCTGTTCTTGGTCAATATATGTATGTCACTTTCGAATACTGGCTTCCAGCCCTTAGGTCTCCCCCCTTTCTCTTTTCTGTAAAGTAGTAACTCCTATTTCTGTGGGGACCCCTAAGACCAGTGGGCCTCAAGTATTTCTCCACTGTCTGCACCGCTTCTGTGAGTGCATCTTGTACCTGTCCTTCACTACCACCAGCACACCATATAGAAAGGTCATCAGCATAGATGGTATGGTGAATATTGCTGATATTGCTCAGTTTCCTGGACAGGCCGATCATGCACAAGTTGAAAAGGACGGGAGAGATAACCGAGCCTTAAGGGGTTCCACGATCACCGAGTTTAACCACGTCTGAGTTGGTGTCTCCTACCCTTAACCTCGCCGTACGTGCCCCTAAGAAAGATTTTATGTAATTATACATTTTCGATCTAAGTCCGATTCCCTCTATAGATTGAAGGATTTATTTGTGCCTAATGTTGTCGAATGCTTTCTCCATGTCTAGTCCGAGGATGGCTTTGGTATCTCTAGAGTATCCGTCTAGAATGTCGTGTTTAATCTGCTTCATAGCATCCTGAGTAGATAGTGAGGATCTGAACCCTAACATACTGTAGGTGTTTATGTTGTTGTCCTCCGAGAAATCCTTAAGCCTGTTGAGGATTGCATGCTCGGCAACTTTTCCTACACATGATGTTAGCGATATTGGTCGCAAGTTCTCCAGACTTGGAGGTTTACCGGTTTCGGTAGTAGTATGACTTGAGAAAGTTTCCATTCATCTGGAACTTCACCCGAATTCCATGCTTCGTTAATAAAATCAGTCAGTGATTCAATAAAGGGCTCGTCGAGATTCCTGAGTGACTTGTTGGTGACGCCATCTGGGCCAGGGGCAGACTTTCTGTTTAACTCACTCAACACCCTTCTGATTTCAGATACAGTGAAGGGTCGATCCAGTTCCGGCTGAGGGGCTCCCCGGTATTCCGATCGTGGAAATCGTTCTGGCTCCTTAGCGACTGGTAGGTATTTGTCTATGAGTTGTTTAATAACTGTTTAAATGTCTTGATTTTTAAGGGCTGTGTGTATGGCCCGGGCAAGACAGTGTCTCTGGTTGGACCTGGTGCCTTGCTCGTCTAGGAGGTGCTTAATAAGTTTCCATGCTTTGCCGTTCCTGATCTGCCCATCAATCGTTTCACAAAATTCTTCCCCCTGCTGCTTACATAGGTTGCTGCAGTGTAGTTCGATTTGTTTATTCAGTTCTGCTATTTTCTTCCTTAGTTTAAGATTCAGCCGTTGAGTCCGCCATTTTTTAGTAATGGCCTGCTTTGCTTCAACTAAGTGGGCTAGTTTAGAATTCATGGCCTCGACGTTAGCGTAAGTGAGAAGCTTTCTGGAGGCCGATTTATTATCATTCCTGATGGATTCGCACCACTTTTTGAGGCTTGACTTGGTAGCATTTGGTTCGCTTTGCGTTCTAATTCTGCGAAAGACATCCCAATCAACAACATCAAATTCTCGAGTGCGGCCTTTCTCAACCTCCAGCGTAACCTCGAGAACATAGTGATCACTGCCGCAGTTATGACCGATATTTGTTCATATGGGATGCTCTATGTTCTTGAGAAAGGTTAGGTCGGGTGTGGCGTCTCTACAGACAGAATTGCCGATTCTTGTGGGATACCCTTTATCCGTAATCAATACCAGGTCTTGCTCGTCAGCATGATGCCATAGATTCCTGCCTTTGGGGTTTGTCGCAGTATATCACCAGAGTTCATGAGCAGCGTTGAAGTCCCCTAATATGATTAGAGGCCTATCTTCCGCGAGTTTCGTAGCTTTCTCGAAAACTATCTTGAACTGTTGCTTGTAGTGCTTCAGGTTACTGTAAATGTTGAGGACAAATAAGCTGTTGCATCTTTGATTTTTCTATGAGACTGGCACTAATACCTCCACCATGAGATACTCTAAGTTCTTGTCCCGAATGCCTAGATCGTGAGAGATGTGTGTCAGCTGCCTATTTAACACATATAAGCCTCTACCATAGTTTTCGCACTCTATAGCTCTATACCCAGTGAGCGTGACGTATCCGTACCCAGTTTCTTGGAGTGCTATTATATCCGGCTTAGATTGTTGTGATCTGAGATATTGCTGGAGTGTGGCACGTTTGTTGTTGTACCCCCCGCAATTCCATTGCCACACTCGAAATTCTCTTTTAGTGTGGGCCATATTGGATATTCGTATCCCCTGCCTGGGGAATAATGGGGGCTAAAAGGAACGATGGCCCACGCTGCGCTCTGTCATTACCGGACATACTCATCACTTCAAGAGTTTTCACTCTTTCGCTAAATGCCTTAAGCCCTTCCCTGGGATCATTTATAGTACTCTGCATTTGTCCCACACTCATCGTCAACTGTGAGACGCTGTCCATGATCATTTTCATTTTATCTGCAAATAAGGCTAGTGTTTGTTTCATTTCCTCAATGTGCGTTTCAGTATTCTTGAGCTTACTTTCGACGGCTCTGCGATTAGCCGATTTGGCCGCATCACCCACAGGCGCTGGAACTGGCGTTTCTTTTGGCGTATTTTTGTTCTCGGGCTGCTTGGTTTCACTTAAAAGTTTTTTAATTGCTGCTAATTCTGTGAGCACATTTTTGTTCATTTCCCTTAGTTCTTTATTTTCTTTCTTAAGTCTCTCTATTTCCCTACTTTAATCGGGGGGTGGGTCGCAAAGCATGACACTAACTGGTTTGGTCCGCACACCATCGGCCCAGGCAAGTCATCTGTTGTCGGAATATTGTCCTCTGGTAGTTGGCGTCTTGTCCGTCCTTCCCAATTCCTTGACTTTGTTGGCCCACGTGGAACCAATGCCTCTTTCGGATTCTGGGTTCACCAATGGGCTCCGATTCCCAGACCTCACCACGGATATCGACCTGGATGCACTCCTTCTTCTCGATCTAGATACACTCCTTCCTCTGGATCGGGAGCGATTTCCAGACTTGGACCTGCCGCGAGATGCTGCTGTTGGCTTCGAGTCGTCCATTAGAGCTGATGCCGTGGTGTGCAGCTCGGATGAGAGCAGGTTCAACGGATTGTCGGCTTGTTTCTTTTCAGCGTTGGCTGACATTGCTCTTTCACTTTTTCTTCTTCTGAAAACGTATGGAATTGTGTAATGCTGTCTGCACATCTTGTCCGCTATGGGGTGTGGACCACCACAAAGTTCACATCTGGGTTGGCACTTGTGTTCCTTAATCACGTTTATTTCGCCACATTCTCTACACACGGCCTCTTCCGGGGTGGGGCACACGTCAGCTCTGTGACCGAGCCGGCCACAAGCATAGCATATATCAATCTTTTTCTTGTAGGGTGAACCTTTCACCAGGATTTAACCATACCTGACGAAATTTGTAACCCTGTAACCGTCGAAGGCGATGATCACCGTGCCGGTATTCTTAATTCTTTTAGCCGCGAGCGCCAAGGGGTTTCTTGGGTTGACAATATTTCTCTCAAGCTCCACCGGCCAGTCGGCGATGTCGATGTTTCTTATCACTCCTTTGCACGTATCGTCTCGTGCAGCCTCATAGGCGTTGATCTCATAATTGCAACCACCCAGGTGTATTGATCTTATTCTCACGTACCTCTCAGCATTTTCCCGCTCCTGTGTACTCGCCACCATTATGTTCTGGCTGACGTTGGGGCAGATAATGTCTGACGCCGTCTGGTCCGAGCACAACCCTCCAGCTTCTATGATGGCTTTGGCTACCTTGGTGGAACCCATCCTGCTAATATTGATGCCACCACGTGGTCGTAGGATAATCTTGAAGTGATCCTTAGGCATGTAGAGCATGCGGGACACCCTTGTGACTCTGTTCTTGACCTGATTGCCTTTATCAAATGTTCTAGACGCCGCGTCCGTGTTAGGCCGAGCTCCGGCTAAGTCCCCGCTAACAGCGGATTTGGTCGACATTCGCTTGGAAACTGCTGCTTGCCACCCGTACTCTTCGGTACACTCATCGGGAGATATGCTCTCCCCGTCCATCATTACTTGCATGTCGAACGCGCGGCCACTCGCCCCCGACGAACGCCACTTGGCGCGCGTCCGTGTGGCGTTGACCCGGCTCGGCGTAGGCCTACCTCAAGAACGACGTCGTTGGCACAAAAAGTCTCGTAAAATAACGAAAAGTTTACCCACCGTAGGAAATTGATGTAGCCTTGTTCTCCTCGATGTTATGTGTCGATCGATGTAATCCATTCAATGACACAAATTGATTAACTGGCGGAAACAGGTACTGAGAGCGGGAGCTGATATTTTCCTTCCTCACTGTTCGGCGCCTGCGGCGTCTCCAGTGTGGCATGTAGTCATGTTGTTACACGACACACATGTCGGGATTATCTTATTTGGATGTGTCATTTACCAATGTCGTGCATTCGCGTCACGTATTACTGAGTTTAGTACATGTGAAGCTAGTGAAACGGCCACGAGCGCATCATGAGCGTAGCATGTAGTCATGTTGTTACATTACAGCATCTCATGTTTATCATGTTTGTACCATTATTATGCTTTCGTCATTCATTCACGTCCCATAATACCAATTTTGATATAAATTAAGCTAGCGAAATCACCATCAGCGCGTCCTGAGTGTGCCATGTAGTCATGTTGTTACATGACATGCATCTCATTATTATAATGTTTGCACCAGTCACATGCCTTTGTCAACCATTCACGTACTGTATACCAAATTTGGTATATGTGACGCTTGCGAAATGGCCGCGAGCGCATCATGAGCGTGGCATGTAGTCTTGTTGCTACATGACACGCAAATCATGATTACCATGTTTGCACCAGCCACGCACCTTCGTCAACTATTCACATAGTGTAATACCATATCTAGTATGTGTGACGCTAACGAAATCGCCGCAAGCGCATCGTGAGCGAGGCATGTAGTCTCGTTACATGACATTCATGCCATGATTTTCACGTTAGGGTTTGTGGCTTGTGTTCGCCATGCAATCATGTCATACCGTATCAGTTTTGCAACATGCCATGTGAACGAAACCACGGCAAAAGATTCAAGACCATGAAATGTAATTCATGACTTTCATGACATATTTGCCATAATTTTCATGGTATGGCTAGTCAAATATTTTCTTCATGCAGTCATCTTATGTCATACCAAGTTTGGTATCGATACCATTATCGAAACGGTCAGGGGAGCTAAAGCTTGTTGGCGGCTAGATAGATAGATAGATAGATAGATAGATAGATAGATAGATAGATAGATAGATAGATAGATAGATAGATAGATAGATAGATAGATAGATAGATAGATAGATAGATAGATAGATAGATAGATAGATAGATAGATAGATAGATAGATAGATAGATAGTAGCTAGATAGATAGATAGATAGATAGATAGATAGATAGATAGATAGATAGATAGATTAGATAGATAGATAGATAGATAGATAGATAGATAGATAGATAGATAGATAGATAGATAGATAGATAGATAGATAGATTAAAACTCAACCTCCTACCCACTCCTTCTGTTCCCTTGAGCAGAGCTCTCCCAGCCGCGTAGCGGCTGTTGCTATAGAAGGGAGTGGAAGGTTGGTTGCTTCTCGGTGTCCGTCTTGTGTTCTCGTGTCTGCTGCTGCTGCAACGCATGAAACACTTTCTCTGCTTAACCCTTGGGGCCCCACCAAACGGACGCCACCACATAGCAAAAAAAAGGAAAAAAAACGACACGCGGTCACTGTGTACACAAGTACAATCCATAAAGCAGGCAAGTCAAACAACAACAACTTCTACATGCCTACAGTCGTACATATACACAAAAAAACACTTCACTGAAACACACAGACACCCTTCCGCACATGGTGCTGTTCAAATTCAACCAAATACTAATAACTCCTGCATGCTACACACACGCACAAGAGAAACAATACACTTCACCTAGGCACATAGACTTTCAACGCGAGGTGCTGTTCAATTGTCCACAGGTTCGCGCACGTCACTCCTGAGTGTCCACAACGCACCTAGTCCTCTAGTGTCTCGACCCCCGGAGCACCGCTGCCGATTTCCCAGCACTCATTAGGCACCCTCAAAAGCGCATCTGCGTCGCCATGCTCGACGCCTTTCCTGTGCTGCACCACTACATGATACTGCTGGAGCGCCAAGGCCCAACGGGTAAGCTTAGCCCCAGGAAGAGTGCCCAGGGTGAGGAAAGCTATTGGGTTGTGGTCTGACACCACGGTAACCTGTGCGCCGAAGAGCCAGAAATCAAACCTTTCCAGACCCCAGATGACTGCAAAGGCCTCTCGCTCAATAGTCGACCAGCGCGTTTGAGTTGGAGAGAACTTGTGGCTCGCAAATGCGATCGGCATCTCGGTACCATCGTGCGCACGTTGCGACAGGCAGACTCCAGCCGCGACCGCGGACGCGTCTGTAAACAGCCAATACGGCCTCTCGGGATCTGGGGTCGATAATGCTGCTGCCTCACACAGTACAATCTTTAGCCGCTGAAACGCCCTTTCAGCTTCTGCGGACCACGGAATTCGGTTCGGGATTCGCTTCCCCGTTAGCTCTGTCAGGGACCTCGCTACCTCCGCGTAATCTTTCACATAGCTTCGGTAGTAGCCACACAGGCCCAGTACGCTGCGTAGTTCTCTTTTAGTCTCCGGCACCTTTAAACCTTTGATCGCTGCAAGCTTCTCAGGGTCAGGTGCATGCCGTACCGAACCTACCACATGTCCCAAATACTGTATCGATGGACGAGCTCTCTGGCACTTATCCCTCTTGACCTTCAGGTTAACCCACTTTAGGGTCTCAAACACCCGCCCCAGGTGTTCCGTGTGCTCTTCGAGCGTTTCGCTAAAAACGGCTATATCATCCAGGTATGCACAGCAGTATCCGCTGTGTGGCCCTAGCAGTTCGTTCATTGCCCTCTGGAATGTTTGAGCAGCGTTTTTAAGCCCGAAGGGCATTACCGTCCAGGCAAACTGTCTTCGATGACACGCAAACGCTGTCAGCAGGCGCGAAGAAGGCTCGAGTGGTACCTGCCAATAACCTCTTCGCAGGTCGAGCAGCGTTATGTACTTCGCTTTTCCTACGCTTGGCCAATAAAAACTGTACTTGATCCTAGAGCACGTTTTACGGCAACCAAAATGCCCGGCCCAGCTTGACTCGTGCGCCAGTTGCAAAACTTCCCCTCTGCGGCATTCCGGCAGTACCAGCTGCGTTACCGATTGCCCCAACACCTTATCCTTATGGGAAAGTAACCCGTATATTACTAGCATATTGCCTTTTCCTGTCGCTGCTCCTCTCCACGCTTCCTGTAAAGTCGGGTCTCCCCGTTGTTTCTCACGAAACTCATCTTACGCGGACCTCTCCTTCATGCCGACACTCGGGACTTCGTTATGCAACACGTTGTCGTCCCGCTGATCCCCTTCATCGCAGCTTGCTACAGCTACCTCGCTGATCAACACCTCCTCGGTCGCGTGTCGCTCTACCAATTTTACACGAGTGTCCACCTCGTCCTGACGCCATACGGCCTCGGCGTGCTGAGGCTCGTTTTCGAGCTCTGGCCGAGCGCCGCCCACTTCTGAGGTACCCTTCACTACCCCTTCGAGGGTGCTCTCCTCGTGTAGTAGTTTCCATGCTTCTTCGGAAAGTAGGCAATCTGTTCGTGCCGTTAGACGGTCGGTTAACGCGCACAACACTGGGACCGGTTCCCTAACGTCGGAAAACACTCCATGCTCGCGCGACATAGTCAGTGGAATAACTGCGAGCTTGGCCTGTACTTTCTCCCCAAACGCCGAAGTCAGGTTGACCATCCCATGCGGTTGCACCAACTCTGGCGGGACCACGCTCTCACGGACTACTGTAATTTCCGCACCTGTGTCCAACACTGCTCCTATATGTTTGTCTTTGCAATCGAGCGATACTGGGATTAAATCACTGTGTGCGGCTGTGGGACCTTCAATCGAAACACGCGCCGCTAAGCTGTCTTCTTTACTGTTCGGAAGCACTTCCGTTGGCTGTTTCTGACGCTGCGGGCAATTCCATTTCTGGTGCCCTGTACTGCCGCAACTGTAGCAGGCCCTGGGCTTTGGTTTCCCCTCCACGATACAGTTTTTCCCAGCCCCGCGGCTCTTCATTGTCTCTTCGTCGGATCTAGCCCGGCTCGCGCTTTTCGACTCATCCGCGCTTTGCTTCGCCTGCCTCGCGGCGCTGTTCGTCCCCTGTGCTTCTTCAAACGTTCGCAGCAACGCGGATATCTCTGGGGCGCTAATCCACGCTCTACCTTCTTGGAGTGTGACATATCGCAAGGACTCCTCCGACAAATTTTTCTTTAATTGGTCGGCCACCAAAAGCTTGACCAGGCCCTCAAATGTCGACACCCCTCTTGCCTCAAGGTAAAAATGGAGGTAGCTCTCTAAACGTGTCGAAAAAGGTCTCCGCCCCTCGTTGGCACGCTTGCTTGACCCCAAAAATCTTTTTAGATATTCCCCGGCTGAAAGTCTGAGCTCGTCCAGCACCGTTTGCTTGATTACCTGGTAATCTTTGTGCTCTGTTGGGCTTAGCCGCGTGGACGAAAACGGGACTCTCTCCGCTACCAACGGGAAAACTAAGCGTCCCCAAAACTCACCCGGTACCTCGTACGCTTCTAGGGCACTTTCCACGGACACAAACCACACCGGTGCTTCAGCCTCGGCTGGAAATTTGGGTAACACCCCTGTGAGGACTTTTGAGTAGCGTCGCAGTTCGCTACACGGATTCCACCTGCCGAACTCGGGTCCACTCCACCGAGAGCTTCCGCCCATCATCTGCGATAGCCTCTCCATCTCCAACCGCAATTCCTGCAGTCTACGCTCCGGCGTGAGGTTTCCGAAACGGTCATCTTTCTGGCTCTCCCGCGCACTACCCTCTCCCGGGTTTCCCACGTCGCTCTCGCCCCCCGACTCATGACTCATGGCCTGCGCTCGCCTGTCCAGGGTCAAGTGGGCAAACCTCGTGTCCATGGGACGCCTTAAAACTCAAAAATAAAGGCAGCGGCACCCTGAGATGTAAGAACACCAGAGGACTCACCACTTTTGAAGTTTCTGCTCGCTGGTTGCTCGATGTCGCCGGGGTTGTCGCCGGACTGATGAACTGGGATGAACGTAGCTGGACCCCTGGCTCCTCGGGTCGATGGCTGCCACACTGCCGCCCCCTCAGCTTGGTGGCTTGGCTCATCGTTAAAACAGCCGATGATTGGCTTTTGGTCTTTCGTGTTCTCCGCAGCACGACGATCTCCTTGTTGCGCAGAGCGCTCCTTGTCGTCGTCGTCTCGATCCCGTCGGACTGCGCCAGTAAAACTCAACCTCCTACCCACTCCTTCTGTTCCCTTGAGCAGAGCTCTCCCAGCCGCGTAGCGGCTGTTGCTACAGAAGGGAGTGGAAGGTTGGTTGCTTCTCGGTGTCCGTCTTGTGTTCTCGTGGCTGCTGCTGCTTGTTCAGAGATGGAAGCCAGCACATCTCAAACGTGACAACAACTCGATTTTATATACACAAACTTATGTACATATTTACAAGACTTGACCGTCGGAACCGTCGCATGTTGCCTCGGCAGAGCCGATAGGGCAGAGACTCCTTGTTGCGACCAGCACCAGCCGCGAGGACTTGGAAGCCAGGTTTTAATAACTCGGTTGCCCCTCCCGATTCTCCTCCCGGCCAACCCAAGCAATATAGTCTGTTTATTGGACAGAAAACACACTTGTTGCTGTCCCCTCCTCTCCCTCTCCTCTTCCCGCACTTGACTGCTCGGTCGGAAAGAGAGAGACGAACGGACCGGCCTGTACATCACGCTCCGCGAACTGTGCGAACGCACACAATGGTGGCGCCGTTCGGCTGCGGGCCCCTCCATTACCGCAGGATGACTACGCTGTTCAGCGCGACAGCCGTCCCGCGGACTCTAAACCTGACGGATGGGTGGCTATTCACTGTTCTCACGTCACCCGCCGGCATTC
The DNA here is from genome assembly GCF_013339725.1 of Rhipicephalus microplus. Classification (NCBI taxonomy): domain Eukaryota; kingdom Metazoa; phylum Arthropoda; class Arachnida; order Ixodida; family Ixodidae; genus Rhipicephalus; species Rhipicephalus microplus. The sequence continues at coordinate 76,704,855 of NC_051165.1, read as the reverse complement.
CGCAGTTCGGGGACCATTTAGTGGGTTTCTAGAAGCCACGACTGACCGCGTTATTCTTGCCAGAGGGGGCGCGCTTACGCCGAGATTATCGTTTGCCGAGAATCGGCTTTTTGGAAAGCGCGCCCTTTTGAGACCGAGAAGACTCGCTTCCATGGCCTGCACCGCCAGACCTTACAGATAGATAGATAGATAGATAGATAGATAGATAGATAGATAGATAGATAGATAGATAGATAGATAGATAGATAGATAGATAGATAGATAGATAGATAGATAGATAGATAGATAGATAGATAGATAGATAGACAGACAGACAGACAGACAGACAGACAGACAGACAGACAGACAGACAGACAGACAGACAGACAGACAGACAGACAGACAGACAGACAGACAGACAGACAGACAGACAGACAGACAGATAGATAGATAGATAGATAGATAGATAGATAGATAGATAGATAGATAGATAGATAGATAGATAGATAGATAGATAGATAGATAGATAGATAGATAGATAGATAGATAGATAGATAGATAGATAGATAGATAGATAGATAGATAGATAGATAGATAGATAGATAGTCATTCTCTTTCTGTAAATATTTAAATAACATATCGTACCCTTCATCGGCTCTTCGGTCTGGTCCTCTCCAACAGCAGCTCTTCGAGAAGACGAGTACTGCGGCAGCCTGTCCTGAAGTGAGGAGGCCAGGGCAGTCGGCAAGGCCCCGACTTCTATAGGCTGTAGCCTATCCCCCCTTACAGTATCTAAGCATTACATTCCAAGACACCTATGCAAACGCGGTGTGCGCCCCAAGGCTTGACTCACTGTTCCTCTTGTGTAGTTTCCCTAACTCTTCCGTATATATGCTCCTAAGAACCTCCTGTAACGTGGAAAGTAATGTGCAACAGTCTCAATAGAAAACAGCACTTTGCAATAGGTGGAGACACTACGCAAGTTTACAGACACTTAAAGAGCCACTCACCAGGTTTGACAATTTTGAACTGACAAGCGCAATGTGTAACGATCACGTCTGCCAAAACTCGCAAAGCTACGCGCCGCGGATATGGGTCAAACTTCAAGATGACCGCTGACCCCCCCCCCTTCCTTTTGCGGGCGCATGCCTAGAGAATGAGGGCATGAAGCGCACGTACGAATGGCCCTATGTATACGGTAGTGCAGTGATGTTGGGCCTCTACGTAGACGACTCTGCCCTGACGTTGCAAGCAGTAGCACGCGACATGGTAAAAATTATTTAACACGAGAAGCGCAGTTTATGTAATTTGTTACTTGATGAACTTAATATCACTTTGAATAAATAATGAAACGCAATTAGGGAACGTTAGCGTTCTTTTTCTTTCTTTTTCTATTTTTTTCCCGTGAACTGCAACGAGATGCGGGGCTAATGAGCCGGTGTCTTGCCTGCGTTCGTGTCTCTGCGGTCAGCGCATCGACTAAATGACAGCCGTGGAATGCTTCTGCGCATTCGCGCACTCATTTTGCTCATCTATTCGACCACGTCTAATGTCACACAGCAAATCTAATGGCATTTTAAATGAATGGCAATCCTTTGTAATGGCATTTGTTTGCTGTCACATGGCAAATATAATGTCATTCGGTGAAAATGACGTTTGCCATCGACTGAGCTTACGCAACTCATTCGCAATTAGTTTTGTACCAAATTAACGACGCCATGGGCCTTTCACAAAGGTCGCTTCAGCTCGAGCATATTGTCACGACGTCAAGAGAGAGGTCGTACTCGAAGACGCTGAGGAAACAGCAGCGGGTTGGTCTTTTTGTTAACCGCGTGAGAGAGAGTTCCTCATCTTTCTCGTTGTTGCGTTCTGCATAAAAGCGTGCATATGCGCGTATGCGCTGTCGCCTTCATCTTTTTCGCGGGACGCATGTGACATTTGCCTCCCTCCAAAAATGGCATCGTCCCGATGCGCAGCCAAGGCACTCTACTTATAAAAACGCACATATGCACCAGCACGCACAGGACAAACGAGAGTTAGCTGGACAAGTAGGGTTTCATCCGGATGACATGCACGATTTCGGGTGAGCAGTGTCGGCGACTGGAACTGCAATCGCCGTCGGGAATAAATTCGTAGTTGATGTCGTTCAATCGTCGGGTGACTCGATATGGGCCGAAGTATCGTCGTAATAGCTTTTCTGAAAGTCCGCGTCGACGTATTGGGATCCAGACCCATACCTTGTCGCCTGGTTTTTAGGTTAACAATTTATGTCGTAGGTCGTACCGTTTCGCATCTTTGTGTTGCTGGTGACAAATACGCACGCGGGCTAGCTGTCGGGCTTCTTCGGCACGCTGACCGAATTCTTCGGCGTCAGCGTGAGTGTCGTCACAATCGTGCGGCAGCATAGCGTCCAACGTTGTAGTGACTTCGCGCCCGTGTATTAAACTAAACGGCGTCATTCCGGTAGTTTCCTGCCGGGCAGTATTATAGGCGAAGGTCACATAAGGCAAGATTTCGTCCCAGTTCTTGTGTTCTGTGTCGACATACATGCAGAGCATGTCTGCAAGGGTCTTATTAAGCCGCTCTGTTAGTCCGTTCGTTTGTGGGTGGTACGCCGTTGTTCTCCAGTGAGCTGTACCACTGAGCCTGAGAACCAACTCCAAAAGTTCTGCCACGAACGCAGTTCCTCTATCCGTGATGAGAACTGTTGGAGCACCATGCCGAAGGACGACGTTTTCTATGAAGAAATGAGCCGCTTCTGCTGCTGTGGCCCTCGGCATGGCTCTAGTTTCTGCGTAGCGAGACAAGTAATCAGTGGCGACAATGATCCATCTGTTCCCTGTGGTAGATGTTGGGAATGGGCCCAGGAAATCCATTCCGATTTGGGCGAATGGCTTTGCTGGCACTTGAACGGAATGTAATAAGCCTGCCGGCCTGCCGGGTGGTGCTTTGCGTCTTTGACAGTCGGCACATGTTTGGACGTGATGTTTCCCAGCAGCAGGTAGGTTAGGCCAGTAGTAACTGTTTTGCAGACGGGACAATGCTCGAGTGTAACCGAGATGACCAGAGGTGACTTCATCATGGCAGGCTTCCAGAATTTCTTTTCGCAGTGATGCAGGGACGACGAGCAAGAAAAGGAAGAAGACGACGAAGCTGTTGCTGCTTGGCTAAGTAGCTCTGTCTGCTGTTATCGTTTATTTTTGTTTATATTACGGCTCAGCACTGCTCAAGACGTCGGACGACTCGAAAAGGTACCTGCCGTATCGGCGACCGACGGGTGCTGCGCAGCCCGCCGTGTCGAAAGGTGCTAGAAGAAACGAGACAAGCATCAGGGAGAGCGCCGCCATGACCTCCCAAGGTGTGACACAAGGTCAGAAGCACCAGCTGGTCTGCGCAAGCATACCTGACTGCAAGCGACAACACAGCGCTGAATCAGAGGACGAATCAACTGTCGTCGGGGACCACAACGGGGCGAACCTCACAGATCAAGACATGGACGATGGTGGTTTCCGCCTTGTACGACATCGCAAAGACAGGACGGTGGGCATTCCTGTCTTAATCGCTCCAACATCCGAAGGAGCTAACTTGAGGCAAGTGAATCCTATTCACCTATACTCGGAAATTGAAACGATTCTCGGTGGAGCCCCAGTTAAGAGCCGTTTCACAGCACAGGAAGCCCTGCTTTTGGATATAGAGACAGAACATCAAGCTAATATGCTTCTAGAGACAAACACTATCTGCGGCCTTGCCATATCTGCCCGTGTACCACACAGCTACATGAAAAATACCTGCATTATAAAAGGGGTCCCAAGATGGTACTCGGACGAAGAGCTGTTAACCTACCTGAGACCTCAGGAGTATACCACGCAAGAAGGATCATACGACGTGTCCAAACCTCATCCACCGAATGGGAATCAAGGCGCACTGACTCTGTAGTTCTCACGTTCGCTCCCAATTCGGAACGTCCAGAGAAAATCAACCTTGGCTTCACCAGACACGAGCTGGTAGACTACGTGGAGACGCCACCAAGCTGTTTTAAATGTTAGCGTTTTGGACATGTTGCCAAGCACTGTCGTGGGGAACAAAGGTGTAAGCGCTGTGGGGGGCCTCATGACTTTAAGACGTGTACAAGTAAAGAAAAACGTGTGTGTGCAAACTGTGGCGGCGACCACCCAGCTAGCTACGGCCGATGTCCAGCACGAACAGCTGCGCAGCGAAAAAATAAGACGTTTGTCCTCGGCCCGAAGACTGTAAACGAACCATCGCTCACAAAGAAGACTTCCGGCGCGCCACAACTTGGCGTTTCGGATAACGAGTGCGCAGGAAATTTTCCACGCCTAAATCCGACAAGAGCTGGTACTGAGTCAACGCAAGTGCTCAACGCTGGTGAGAAATGTATCACGAGAGTCCGCCAAGCGCACCTACGCTGATGCACTGAGCCCATCTCAAGTACCATCTGGAAGCCAACAGCAAGAAAACCTCGAGCACGTTATTCGCGCTCTGTTCACAGCACTGCGTTCACACGTCGCTAAGATGCCTGCGAGTTCAACGAAGGATATGTTGGGAGCAGTCCTGGCTCTAGAGTCAGTGTTACTTTGCTCTGCTTCCACAAACACACAGTAGAATAATGGCGCTGTCTCGCCCACCTGGTCTATTTCGTCCTTCAAGAGTGCCCTTAATAATGCAATGGAACTGCGCCGGTCTTCTAAAACGCCTGTGCGAACTTAACCTTTTCCTGCGCGACATTCCAATACCGATTCTAGCCCTCTCCGAAGCCGGTCTACCGAATGCAAGGACGCTCCCAGGGTACATCCGACACGGCAACCCGAGCATAACGTCGTTTGCAAATGGAAGCGCAATGATATACATAAGGCGGGAAATACCTCACGTCACCCTACCAGTGCAAGACCTCTGTTCCAACTCACTGGAAGTCGCTGCTGTGCAAGTGTGTCTGGGAAACCGAAAACTGAGTGTGGTATCGGTGTACATAAGCCCACGAAAAAAGGTCTCTATGGAGACTTTCCTAAAGGACCTCTGCACTCGATGTCCCGCTCCTCGAATAATCTGTGGTGATTTTAACGCGCACCATCCACTCTGGGGAGATAAGAGTGTAGATTTTCGAGGCAGGGAACTTCTAGCAGCTGCAGATGCTGCCGACTTATGTGTGGCGAACGATGGTAAACCTACATTTTTCAGGCCACCTGATTCATGGAGTGCAATAAACCTTGTACTTCACTCCACGGACCTTCTGGTATCATCGACCACGGCTCCAGACAAGATGGGCAGCGACCATTTCCCCATCTTCACCAATATCCTGGGATTTCGAACTGCTGGTCGGCAATTCTGCAATGTAACACGCTGGGACACCTACAGAGAAGTGCTGGACAAATCCACTGGTGAGCTGTTGGCAGATATGTTGCAAAGCAAGCGATCAGCAACTTCATTGCTGAAACTGCCTGACCATTTTCCTGCTCCAGACTTGAAACTGAAGAACCTCTGTGCAGCACGTAGACGAGCGGAGCGGAAAATAATGAGAACAAAAGGAAATCCGTCTGCGAAAACCGAATATAACAGGATAAACGCTGCAATTCGTCGCCATACAAAAAAATTAAGACGAAATCAATGGGCCGCTTTCTGTGAGAGTTTATCAACGTTTACGCCCTTGACAAAGATATGGGCAGTAATAAATAGTCTTTCTGGGAAGATCCGAACAAACAGGCCATTCGAAGCACTCGCTTTGAAACAAGGGATAGATTTGAAAACCCTTGCAGAGGATTTCGCAGACGTGTACATACCTGGTAGACCAGCAGGAGCGGCGATTCCTCTGTCACCCCAGTTTTTCCACACGATGGATACGTCATTCACCTTCCGAGAGCTGGATATGGCACTTAGCAAATTAAGAAGACGCTGTGCCGTGGGTCCCGATTTGATCAGCAATCAAATGCTGACAAATCTACCATATGAGCGAAAAAGGGCTCTTTTGGACATATTTAATCATGTCTGGAGCACGGGAGAGATCCCACTTGTTTGGAAGACAGCATGGGTGGTGCCAGTCCTAAAGTCCGGAAAGGATCCTGCGAGCCTCGCGTCATATCGACCGGTATCTCTAACATCATGCGTATCTAAGTTGATGGAAAGATTAATATGTACAAGATTAACTTGGTACCTTGAACAAGGAAGACGATGGCCACCGTGTATGACCGGATTTCGCCCACGACTGAGTGCCCAGGACAGTGTTTTGGACCTATTAAGCCACATCGAACACCACCGCGTCAGCGGACTCTCGACACTCGCCGTCTTCATGGACGTTGCCAAGGCATATGATTGTGTGCTTCAGGCAGGCATCGTGAACGGGCTCCAAGCCATGGGTGTGTCGGGAAATGCTCTTCGGTTCGTACATGAATTTCTCAGAGACCGCTGTGTCCGTGTTAAGCTTGGAAATGTAACGAGCGAAGAGAGACGCGTTTCCCTCGGCGTCCCACAAGGAAGTGTTCTATCTCCCTTGCTTTTTAACGCTGCCATGGCCAGGCTTCCCGACACTCTGCACTCAGCTCTGAAAGCAGTTAAAATATCCATCTACGCCGATGACATCTGCATTTGGATCTCAGGGTACCAGCACAAACGTTTGGCCCGGATAGCACAGAGCGCTATTTCAATCATTGAGCGTCACTTGTTGACACTTGGCCTATATTTATCAGCGGAAAAGTCGGCCTTCATGCTCTTCCCGGGAGTGCGACGGAAGTCAACACGTCTGTCGCTGAATATTCGAGGCCACTCAATTCGTTGTGCAACAAGTGTTCGCTTCCTGGGCATTACCATCGACAACAAGCTATTATGGCGACGTGCGGTTGATGGTATAGTAACTGCATCAGTGCAAAGGATCAATGCTCTTCGTCGCATGGCAGGGGTCCGTTGGGGCAACAATCCTATGTCCATGCTTAAATTGAATGATGCGCTTATAACAAGCCGCATTCTTTATCAGCTGCCCCTAATATCACCATCACCAAGCCAGTTCGAACGCCTAGAGGCAGTGCACAGAAAGGGTCTTCGCTTGGCGATGGGAGTCCCTCAGGCGGCTTCAAACACGAAGGTCACCAATGAAGCCGAGTCTCTTCCGCTCCGCCTTTTGGCGTCTCAGGCCTTATTGACGCAGCTGTCAAGACTGGGCGAGTCCTTCGCAGGCACGGCGCTTCTCCGGCGGCTAAGAGCAAGAACTGGCTCACATTTCAACGCGGCACTAAACACATTTCAATATTTAGGCTTGAAACTGCCTAAACGGCGCCCTATGGACCCGCCATGGTCTTTTCTGGATGTTGCGTGCAACTTCAGCGTACCCAATCTACCAGCGAAGCGCACCATTCCAGCCGCGGAAGCAAAATTTCTTGCGCTGGACCACTTGAGCACCATGTACCGTTGCCACCTACAAGTGTACACCGACGGATCAGTGTGCACACAGACTGATAGCTTCGCAGCGGCTTTCTGCATACCCAGCCTGGGCGTGTCATGGTCGGGCCGCCTGGATCGCGTGGTTTCGTCCACAACGGTAGAAAGCGCTGCAATTACGGCGGCTTTGCGAAAACTGCGATCCTTTTCTGCACGAGATGTTGTAGGGCTGATGGACTCCAAATCGGCGCTACAAAGACTGCATCGTGGCCTACCTCAAGAAAAGTTCACCAGGCAATCTCTGGCACTAATCAAACACCTAAATGGCAAGAGTTTTAATATAAAGTTCCAGTGGATCCCATCCCACGTTGGCATTGAGGGCAATGAAAAGGCTGATGCCCTTTCATGCGAAGCACGTACATCGTTTCCAAAAGTAAGAACTCCCAAGACTTACCAGAACAACAAAGATGTGATACGCAATCATTTCAAGGCGATCTACAGGTTTCCACACCAAGCATGTGTAATTCATGGACTTTCTCGTGAAGAAGCGACGCTGTTGTACCGCATTAGAACCGGCTCCGCATACACCCCGGCCTGGTCATTCAAGACTGGGAGATACGCTTCCCCGTTCTGTGCCTTCTGTGGTGACATCGGGGATATTGAACATTTCATTTGGCTTTGCCCACAGTTTGATGCGCAAAGAGCAGCGATGATCCGCACCTTGCGAAAAGGCTGTCATAGGCACCGGACAGTTGATGACATCATCTTTCCTGAAGGACCCGCGGCAACTAGGAGGAACGTGCAACGAACTTTGTTGGTCTTCCTGCGAGACACTGGGCTGTCTGACACGTGGTGACATTTTCCAAATTAAGGAGATGCTCAGGCGGAATAATTGCCGGCCATGCAGGCCAGGCTAACCCCGCCTGCTGCAACACCACCACCACCACCACCACCACCACCGACGAGCAAGTATGGGCTGCCGGTGGGAGAAAAGTTTTTCTTGTATAGGACGTCGTTCCTTAAAGAAAAAGATGGCACTCCTCTCGCAAAAATTCGCGGCACGTCTTCCCGTCGTCCTTCTAAGAAATCGATAAGCGAAAGCAGGTCAGGGTCACGGCGCTGCTCTTGTGAGATAGTGGCCGCGTTGATGACTCCCAAGAATGCGGCGTCCATAGACTCGTCATTAATAGCGGCAGGCTCAACGGGTGACCGCGAGAGACAGTCTGCGTCGGTGTGCTTCTTCCCTGATTTATAAATAATGGTCATATCAAACTCCTGAAGCCGAAGACTCCAGCGTGCTAAACGGCCGGATGGGTCTTTCAAGTTAGTGAGCCAGCAAAGCGAGTGGTGATCACTGACGACCTTGAATGAGCGGCCGTACAGATACGGTCGAAATTTGAGAACCGCCCAAACCACGGCGAGGCACTCTTTCTCGGTAGTCGAGTAGTTCTCTTCCGTGCGAAAGAGAGCTCTGCTGGCATAGTCTATCACTTTCTCGGAGTTATCTTGTCATTGTATCAGTATGGCGCCCAGGCCTACATTGCTTGCGCCGGTGTGAAGTGCTGCTGGCGCTTCCTGGTCAAAGTGCGCCAGAACCGGAGGTGTTTGGAGGCGTTGGCGTAATTCGTTGAACGCTGTTTGTTCCTTTTCGCTCCAAAGAAAAGGGACATCCTCTCGTGTGAGCCGCGTCAGAGGCGCCGCAATAGACGAAATGTTGGCGATGAATCGTCGGTAATAAGCGCAGAGGCCTAAGAAGCGTCTCACTGCTCTTTTGTCATGCGGTGCGAGAAACTTTGCGACAGCGTCGATTTTGCCCGGGTCAGGTCGAACACCTTCGTGGCTGACCACGTGGCCTAAGAAGCAAAGTTCGTTGAAACCGAAATGGCACTTCTCTGGCTTTAAAGTCAGGCGAGCCGAACGTATAGCTTCTAGAACTGCGAATAATCGACTTAGGTGTTCCTCGAATGTAGCTGAGAAGACGACAACGTCGTCTAGATAAACCACCCTATTGGAAAAATTGCCATGGTGGATACTGGAAAACATGGTGGGCGTAGTGGAAATAATAGTGGGCATGGTGGAAATAATAGTGGGCATGGTGGAAATTATGATGGCTATGGTGGGGCGTAGTGGAAAATATGGTGGTTATGCCGGGACATACTGGGTGGTATGGTGTACAGATGATGGGTAAAGTGTAAATGGTGGTGGAAAGCAGAGGCTAGATAGTGGGCTATAATGGGACACTCTGCCCACCATTGCGATAATGCTGGGAAGCCCTAAGCATATGGTGGGTGGTGCTTACTATGGTGGGCTACATGGTGTACCAAGCTGAGAAACTCTTCCCACCATTGCGATAATGCTGGGAAGCACTAAGCAGATGATGGGTGCTGCTTGTTATGGTGGGCCACATGGTGTACCAAGCTGAGAAGCTCTGCCCACCATCGCGATAATGCTGGGAAGCAGTAAGCAGATGATGGGTGGGCTTATAATGGCGGGCAAATTATATAGTGTACCAAGCTGGGATCTGTACACTACATGTTCTACCATCATGATTTCCACCAAAGGTTAGGCCTACTGACCGAGCCCGTACAATTGTGTTATCCGTGCTTCCGGGTTTCAGAATACACGATTACGATGATTAAGTATGACAATACAGCGCAGCCATATGGCATCAATTAACCTAAATGAAGCATTTTTCATTGTGTATGGTGTTCGCTCAAGAAGCAACAAACATCGATGTGACGCGATTAAAGCACTCGCAGAGAACGTAATTAAGTGTCTTCTCGCCGACAGCCGCCGGTCGCACTCGCCGGCACTTCTCTAGCTTTTGTACGAGAACTCAGACGTGGCAATTCGTGTGCTTGGTGAACCATTATGTTAGCGTAAAGTTTCCGGTACACTGCATTCGTTTTGGCCAAGCCGTTATCCGTTATCTATTTGTTGCTTTAGCGAAAGAGCTACAGCATTGCGCTGGCGCGACCGCCCTCTACATTGCGCGAAAAGCATCCCAATACTCAATCAAATAAATTAGGCGGGCGTATCTATGAAATGAGCCTAGAAGCGTCATAAAGCGTGAGCAGATGTCGCCCTTAAGAACGAGCGCGAAACGGATATTAAACTTGGCAGACCCCGCCGGTAAACTGTTGCTGTTCCCCAGTCCACTTGGTTTTTTTTTTTCCTTGAAGTTGTGAATTGTAAAAAAAATAGCACTAGTGCCAATAACATAGTGAAAATCGTTACAGGCCGCAGTTGCTTGTGTTTAATAAATGTGCAATTTTTAGTAGCAGGTGTAGATCTTGTCTATGTTGTGTACACGACAAACATAACTTAAGTTGAACCTTAAGTTCGTATGCGAACTGAGTATTTAACACGCAATCTCCGTGATGTTGGTGTGGCGCAGTGGTTAGCGTCTTCGAATGGGAATCCGCAGGTTGCACGTTCGATCCTCCGTGGCGCCTTGTTTTTTTTTTTTTTTTTTTTTACGGGACGGGTGTTTTTTTATACCGTTTTTATAGAATTCTTTTTTATTTTTTGTGGCAGCTCGTCACGGTGATTCTGACGTCATTTCGTGCTCAAGTGTTGCCGGCACTGCAGCACCCACCATACCCACCATGCGCCATGGTGGGTGTTTCCCACCATTCACCCACTACATTAATCCACTATAATGGTGGGTGGTGGTTTCCACCATGCCCACCATTCGTTTTTTTCCGATAGGGCAAGCATGTCTGCCACTTAAGTCCTGATAGCACAGTGTCCATTAAACGCTGAAAAGTGGCTGGCGCTGAGCATAACCCGAATGGAAGCACTTTAAATACATAAAGACCGTCGGGCGTCACGAAAGCAGTTTTCTCATGGTCTCTCTCGTCGACCTCCATTTGCCAATAGCCACTTCGCAGGTCCATCGATGAGAAATAGCGTGCATGCCGCAGCCGACCAAGAGAGTCATCTATACGTGGCAGTGGGTAGACGTCTTTCTTCGTTACTTGGTTTAACTTGCGGTAATCTATACAGAAACGCAAGCTGTCGTCTTTCTTTTTAACCAATACCACGGGGAATGCCCAGGGACTCTTGGAAGGCTGTATTACGTCATCTTGGAGCATCTTCTGAACTTGCTTTTGGATCTCCTCACGTTCTTTCGGAGCCACACAGTATGGGTTTTGACGGATCGGTCTCGTATTTTCTTCAATGAGGATTCGGTGCCGGGTCAGTGGTGTTTGCTTGACTTTCGACGTGCTCGAAAAACAATTTTTGAACTGGTGTATCAGCTCTAGTAGGCGCTGTTTTTCCGAGGCTTACAGGGCTGAGCAAATGTTGACAGACAAAGGTGTCGAGGCTGGGATGGTCGCCTCGTCCGGTTGTAAAGCGAAGCAATCTCTGGCTTGGTCCACGTCGTCGTAGTAGGCAATCGCGGTGCCCTTCTGGATGTGACGACGCTCGTTGCTGAAGTTGGTGATGAGGACTTCTGCCCGCCCATCAATTAGTGCCAGAATGCCTCTCGCTATTGAAACATCTTGCGTAAGCAATAGCGTGTCTATTCGCTCCGCTATCACCTCATTACGGCATGGCCGTTCACACAACACCGACACAAGGCAGCAAGATCTCGGCGGGAGCATCACATCATCGGCTACACGTAAACGTTGCAGTTGTTCTTCAGTGGTGGCGTCGACGTAAGGATGGGCGGAAAAGGTGACGATACGTTCTGGGATGTTGATGACAGCACCGTACTCTCGCAGAAAATCCATACCGAAAATCAACTCTTTACAACAGTCCGGTAAAATGACAAAAGTGGCGACGAAGTTCGAATCATCGATTACGAGCCGAGCGGTGCATTTACCGGTTGGCGTCATTAGCTGCCCATTAGCACTCCTTATGCTCGGCCCACTCCACGGCGTCTTAACCTTTTTAAGGCGGTCGGCGTGCTCTTGTCGCATAATAGAGAAGTCAGCACCAGTGTCAACCAGTGCTGTTACGTGGTGTCCGTCTATAATAACGCTGAGGTCGGCACGTACAAATTCATTGGCAGTAGTACTCGTGGTTGTTGTCGTCTTCGTCATCACCGTCGTCACGTCGTCTTTGTGTAGAGGCAAAGGCGTCTTTTTGGCGTCTCGGCAATTGGCAACCTTGCCCCCGGAGGTCGCGGCAGTTAGTTTCCCTGGCACGGGCTTGGCGAGCGGTTTCTGATGGCGTCCGCGTATCTTTGGCGATTCGGGGAATTCTGACCTCGTGCAGGTGAGGGAGACCGCCAGCGACGACTTTGTGAAGACGCTTGGTTGGTCGGTAGGTGATCAGCACCATGGTCACGAGGGTCTCCAGAATAAAAATAGGCGGGCCGAGAAAAGTTTCAAAACCGGGTTTCTCGATGACGGCAGTAGCGCGAGATGTGGCCTGGTTTTCCGCAGTGGAAACAAAGGGGTTGACGGTCGGTGGTGCGCCACAAGTCGGTCCGACGTACTGGTGGTCGCCGCACAGGTTCACGCTGCCACCACAGCAAGGTAACGGGCCGTGGCTGAAAGGGTGGTTCTTCTGGGGCAGGCGGATGACGGCGGACGGCATCAGCATAGGTCAGTGGACGTGGTTCGGGTGGTGGCGCCGGTGAGGGAAAGGCTTGCCGTAGTTCCTGGCGCACGATTTCTGCAACAGAAGCAACTGGGGGATCGGTAGACGGAAGGCCGAGGGCCCGCGGCTCTTCCCGCAGGATTTGTTGAATCATTTGCCGTAAAGAGTTTTCAGAAACGGCGGCGTTTTGAGCGGCGGCACCAACAGGCGTTTGGTCGGGCAGGCGGTCAAAGTGGCGGCATCGTTGCCGGAGCGCTCGCTCAATGACAGTCGCCTCTTTGATTAATTCATCCACTGTTGTTGGCGGATTTCGTACAAGGCCGGCGAAAAGCGATTCCTTAACTCCCCGCATCAGATGACGAACTTTCCTTGCCTCGGGCATGTCAGGGTCAGCGCGGCGAAATAAGCGGGCCATATCCTCAGCGAACATGGCCACGCTTTCGTTCGGCTTTTGCATGCGGGCTTCGATCATCTGCTGTGCGAGATCCCGTCGGTCCGCACTCAGGAACGTCTCGAGAAGCTTTTGGCGGAAATTGTCCGAGGTTTGGAAAGTAGGCTCCCTGTTCTCGTACCATGTGCGAGCGCTATTTTCCAATGCGAAGTAGGCACAGCCAAGTTTTTCTTGCACGCTCCAACGATTCACCACAGCGGTCCGCTCGAACTGGTCAAGCCAGTCCTCGACATCTTCATACGGTTCTCCACGGAAGACTTCGGGAACACGAGGAGTCTCAAAAGTTACCTGGTAAGGGTGAGTCGTCTGGGCCGGGGGAAGATTCGCAGACGCTGAAGGGGCCGCCATGTTGGTAACAGGAGATGCCGTCAAGAGTTCTGGGCTTAGGCCTAATAGGCGCCGGCTGAATCGGTGTACTGGAGTCGCAACAAGACGTTGAGGCTCCGGACTGGGTGTACGGTCCCGAACAACGCTTTCTTGCATCAGGTTGCAGGCCCCAGCACCTCCACTAGTGTCGCGACGTCAAGAGAGAGGTCATACTCGAAGACGCTGAGAAAACAGCAGCGGGTTGGTCTTTTTGTTAACCGCGTGAGAGAGAGTTCCTCATCTTTCTCGTTGTTGCGTTCTGCATAAAAGCGTGCAGATGCGCGTATGCACTGTCGCCTTCGTCTTTTTCGCGGGACGCATGGGACAATATGTAACTAATTTAATTTGTTATCACTTTATGTTTAGTATGTTTGTCAGTAATGGACTTATGGACAATAAATCCTACCCAAATGTTTGTGCGAAAAAAATTGCGCTCAAAAACAGGCGCTAGATGGCAGCCATGTTTCAGCTCGCTCTTTTAGTTGTAGTCACGGTTGTCGTAGTTGCCTCGGTAGCCGGTTCCATGCGTTTTTTTTGTCTGTGTGTTTATCTGCCGAGATTCGCACGTGTGTCTATCACATGTGAGCCGGAGCCTAGAGTACAGTGCCTAGAATATACTTACTAATGGGCTGACCGCCGAGCGCATTCAGAGGGAGACGCTGGGACTCCCGATGACGCCTTCCTACGAAGTTCACCAGACGGCGACACCCTTAAGGACCGTGCTATCCGAGCGGCGGGGCACACCGTGCGAGAGCGAACCTCGCATGCGCGTTGCATGCGCGTCGCTTGCACTTTGGATGCACTTCGGATGCGCGTTCGTAAACCCAGTCGGTTGCGGTGTAATTGAGGGGCATTTCTGCTGTTGCGCACATAGCGCATGCCTCCGCCTGTCTTTGCCTTCTTTCTTTTCTGTGCGTGTTGTTCACGCTTGTGTCTCTTCACGAAACTGGGATGTCATCGCAGAAAAGAAGGCGCAAGGAGAGCGCCTGGTTTTTTTTTTCATATCGTTTGAGTGAATACTGCTCTAAAAAATAATCGGATCTTAATATTAGGCGCCCCTGCAGACCCAGCTGACACTGAGCCAAGTGGGAGAAAAACAAAAAGCGAAAGGATCGAAGACTAACTGTGGTGGCTGTCGTTAGTGACAAACAGTTTAGTGAATGCTACGTGTAGCGCTCCTTGCATTCCTTCAAAATTACAGCTGAAGGTGTCATCAGTGTAATTACCCGTGAAAAAGTCAAATCAAAAATTTTTATCCTTCATTTTATTTGCAACTCCATCAATTTCTTTTCACGGCCAAGATAATTTCTTGTTTAAAACGGCGTCGCCGACACCGGCATATCTACGAACTGAGCTCTTTAATGCTGTTCCGTTATTATTCATTTTCTTTTCTTGCACCAGTCGACAATGTTCGCATCTGTACCGGGTGTTTCAATCAAAATGTCCAAAATTCTCAAAAATGAAGAAAATTCGATATATGCTGTATAGCACTCGGAGCATATTAGTTACGAAACTAAACAATTTATGTTTAATGAGTCAAGCTACCATCAACGTCAATTGAGTATTGAAGCTCGTGCGAAAAACTCATCTCACTTTTCAGCAATAGAAAAATTGGCTTGCAGTAAATGTTGTGGCATAATTAAATCAACCAAATGCCGTGAGTATAAGGGTTGAATTTTATTGAACTTCATTAAAGATTGCTTGTTTCCTCGGAAACCACGCGTATGCATTTATTTAGAGGTATTTTTTATCACACACTTGATATTCTGTACCGTGTTAATGATAACGGGGTGCACGTACGTTAATAAGTGCAACGAAAAAATATTTTATAGGGGCGAAGCTCCTTATAGCGGCACCCGTTCGTCCCTCGTAGTCGTAGTCGTAGTGTGTAACCAGTCTTACGTTTTGACCTGCAAGGTGGTGCCGGTGCGAGCTTTTTCCTGTGCGTTGTTGAACGATAAAAAACTCGTAGCGTGCGCGTTTACTAAAAGCTGAACTCTCCCGTCTCTCCTTCCCCATTAGCAGCCATTGGCATGTACATTGAGCACTATCTGACAAGAAAGTTGCTACGTTACACTCGCTGTGCGTAACCTCCTTGGTTTTAGAAAGGTTTAGCGAGCATTGAGCCACAGTGCCATGAATAAAGTGAAGTAGTATATGTCATAAGCTCAAGGTGGTTAAAGAAAGGAAGTAGGTACGAAGCGCAAGCCGTAAGAAACTAAAAGCCGAATTCTCCTGTCTCTCATTCCCCATTAGCAGCCATTGGCATGTACATTGAGCTATTTGACAAGAAAGGCTTGCTACGTTATACTCGCCTGGTGTAACCTCCTTGGTTTTAGAAAGGTTTAGCGAGCGTTGGGCCGCAGTGCCTTGAATACATGCAGTGAACTAGTATATACCATGAAGTCGAGGTGGTTAAAGGTGGGAAATAGACACGAAGCACAAGCCATAAGGAATTGTGCGTGTGCCACCTCTCGTTTAGTCCTTGGAATGTCCGCTGGATGGCGGTGCTTCTATATTGGGAATATATGATGAAAAGATGCGAGATGGTGGTACTTGAAGTGTTGATTGGATGGACGAACGGACACACAGATAGATGCATGGACGCACTCACGGATGGCTGCACCGATGGATAGACGCATGGACGGACACAGGGGCGGATGCATGGAAGAAGGCACGGACGGACGCACAGATGGACGTGCGGACGCATGAACAGACGCACGGACGGACGGAAGCAAGAACGAATAAACGGACGGATGCCTCACCCCACTCTCCATCATTCACTCCGTGGCTATGCTGCCATTATTTTTGATTACGCATCAGCTCCCAACCTGCGCTCTACAGTTCTAAGTAGGCTGGGAGAGCCCATCGGCGCCTGTCGCACGCTCGCATTGGCTGGAGTGGCCGTGGTAAGGATGCTCCGGACACCACTCCGCTCAGGATCCTGGTCGGGCCGCTCGGCCATAAACTCGGCATAGCACGGTCCCTGCCGCTACCGCCGTCTAGTGGCCAACGGTGGAAGGCATCATTCTCCGTGCCACTGGAAAGGCCGTGGTGCACTAGTAAGTATGGTCTAGGAACTATACCCAGAGGCCGCGTACAACGGACGGAAATGGGGACGTTTGTTTTAATTAAAATTGGGCAGGATCACATCGGCGACTTCCGGAGAGCTGAAAAGTTTGGCACATCCCACGTGCAGCAGGGAATCGATGATGTGCGAAGCACGGATGAGAAATGTTGATATGTCACTTTAAAATCAGTGCAACGTTACGAGAAGGAAGTAAGTGATTCCGTACATGACTTCCGTGTCATGATTATCATATTTCGATGTGTCGTTTACGTTCGTCATCTATTCACGTCACGTGATACCAATTTCATTATATGTGGAGCTAGCGAAACGGCCGCGAACACGCTATTAGCGTGGTATGTTGTCATGTTCTTACATGACACGCGTGTCAGGATTCTCGAGTTTGCACCAGTCATATACTTTCACCGTCCATTGACGTCACGTAACACCAAATTTGCTATATGTGGAGCTAGCAAAACGCCTGCGAGCGCGTCATTAAGGGCCTAATTAACTCCCATGTAGCCTTGACGCGCGCGCGTGCTGGGGACAGCGACGCTACGTTAGCAAAACGCGAGCACTTATAGTGTGACAACAGGCACGACCAGCGTCCATCGGCGCGGCCCCACGACATCCGGCGCGAAGTATGACATGCTTAGTTTTGCGCCGATGCGTTACCCAGACAACACTGCATCTCCCTTTTTTGTGACGGAGGGACACTGGACGCGCTGAAGCGCGCATGCGTCAAAGCATTGCAGTGCAGGCGCGCGCCTGCGAGTATGTGGCAGGACCGGCGCCCAGCATGGCAATGCGGCCGTGACGAGACGAAATGAATGCCGGCGAGCACGCGCACCGCGTCTCGTCGAAATGTATTGGCGTCTTGACTGTGGCATGTAGTCATGTTTTCACAGGACACGCATCTCATGATTCTTATGTGTGCACTAGTCACATACCTTCACCATTCATTTACGTCCCGTAATACCAAATTTGGTTTAAGGGAAGCTAGCGAAACGGCCGCCAGCGCATCATGAGCGTGGCATGTAGTCATGTTGTTGCATGACAAGCATCTTATGATTACCATGTTTGCACCGGTCACATACTATCGTCATCCCTTCACGTACTGTAATACCAATTTTGGTATATGTGATGCTAGCGAAACGCCCGCGAGCGCATCATGAGCTTGGCATGTAGTCATGTTGTTACATGACACGCATGTCATGATTTTCATGTTATGGTTTGTTGCTTGTGTTCGCCATGCAAGCGTGTCATACCATACAAGTTTAGCAACATACCTTGTGAACGAAACGACCATAAGAGCTGCAGAACCATGAAATGTAAATCAAGACATACATGAAATACATATAATTTTCATGTTTTACTAGTTAAATATGTTCCTCATAGAGTCATGGTATGTCATACCAAGGCTGGTATCGATACCGCTATTGAAAAGGTCAGGAGAGCTAAAAGTTGAAGGCGGCTAGACAGACAGACAGACAGACAGACAGACAGACAGACAGACAGACAGACAGACAGACAGACAGATAGATAGATAGATAGATAGATAGATAGATAGATAGATAGATAGATAGATAGATAGATAGATAGATAGATAGATAGATAGATAGATAGATAGATAGATAGATAGATAGATAGATAGATACGCTCAAAGTCGCCGAAGTTCGCTAAGAAATGCTTCGCATTTAAAAAGTTACGAACTATACGCCGCGATAATCAAGGCACTCCACTGTTGGGTGCTGTTAAAAACGAGCTACGCGTTGGGCAGCGCTCTCTCGGCCCCCTGGCTGGCCGTTCTCACAGACAGACAGACAGACAGACAGACAGACAGACAGACAGACAGACAGACAGACAGACAGACAGACAGACAGACAGACAGACAGACAGACAGACAGACAGACAGACAGATAGATAGATAGATAGATAGATAGATAGATAGATAGATAGATAGATAGATAGATAGATAGATAGATAGATAGATAGATAGATAGATAGATAGATAGATAGATAGATAGATAGATAGATAGATAGATAGATAGATAGATAGATAGATAGATAGATAGATAGATAGATAGATAGATAGATAGATAGATACGCTCAAAGTCGCCGAAGTTCGCTAAGAAATGCTTCGCATTTAAAAAAGTTGCGAACTATACGCCGCGATAATCAAGGCACTCCACTGTTGGGTGCTGTTAAAAACGAGCTACGCGTTGGGCAGCGCTCTCTCGGCCCCCTGGCTGGCCGTTCTCCCAGAGGAGGAGGAGAAAAACTCTATTTATCCCAAGAGGGAAAGGTGCGGTGGCGGAGTGTCAGAGGAGCCTACCCAGCGTAGGTCTCCGCTACCAGATCTTGGCCCAATCCGACCAGATCTTGGCCCAATCCAAGATCTGGTCCTGGACCTCGGGCGCCGAGCTGCACATAGCAGCCTCCCACTGCTCCTTACTTATTAATGTGTAGAGAATCAGGCGGTGGGTTTCGAGTACACCCCCACATGATATGGTCTACGTTAGCTCTTTGTTGTCAGAAAATGCACAAAGGAGAGGGGTATATCGCAGGGTGTATAAGATGGCGAAAAAATTGGGGTAGGAAACATACGGGTCTGTAACTGGCGCCATAGTATTTCATGGCAGCGCGAAGCCCCATGATGTAAGGGGGGGGGGGTATATAGTGCGCTGTAGGCGGTAGTGATTTGTTATATCGTGGAAGGTCAAAAGACGATCTCTCGCGCTGAAAAAGGCCACGTGGTCAAAGGTGCCATCAGAGGCCTGCGCTCGGCCGGTCATTCCTCGAGCACAGGTATGAGCCGCCTCACTGCCACTCAACCCCGCATGCGCGGGCGTCCATATGAGAGCAACGTCTTGCGTGGGAGGGCGTTTCTTAAGAATTGAAAGGGCAGTTGATGAGATGTGACCTGCGCTGAAGTTGCGTATGGCAGTTGGGGAGTCACTTACAATCATAGTGATATTGGGGATGGATAGACATAAAGCGATGGCAGCCTCCTCTGCCTCCTCCGAAGAGTTGACAGTGACGGATGCCGTTGTGAGCGCCTTGCCGTTATAGTCGACAGCAGAGAGGGCATAGGATGAGGAGGATGGTTATTCTGCCGCATCGACATAGAGCCTGTCATTGTCTCCATGGATTTTTTTTCTGAAGAGCTTTTGCTCTTTGGATTGTACGCTTAGTGTGATATGTTGGATCCATGTTTTTAGGAAAGGGTGGTATGAGTAATTGTTTGCGTATGTTTTGGGGAATGTTGTATTTAGCATTGGTGAGTGAGGTGAAGTTAATTCGGATAGACGATAGAATGTGGCGACTCGCGCTTGTGGTCATGAGCAATGCGTATTGAGCTGTTAAATGGGCTTCACGGATTTTACATGGGGTATTTATGACTCCTGTCTGGTGGAGTAGTGCGTTAGAGATATTGATTGCAATGCCTAGCGCGTATTTGTAAACTCTGCGGTGAAGGGTGTTGACCGATTCCTCCTCTGCTAATTTAAGATGAAGGTAAGAGAGGGTATGTGTGATTTTACTAATCACAAAAGCTTGTATTAAACGAAGTAGCTCTGACTCTCGGAGCCCTCCATTTTTCCCTGAGATTCTTCCTATCATTCTTTGGGTGTTTTCAATGGTATTGCGTAAAGCTTCGAGTGTGTGCGTATTAAGTCGGTTGTTTTGGATAAGTAAACCTAGCGCACGAATGCGTGATACTCTTGGAATGAGGCAACCATTTATGTGAACTTCGATCATTGAAACGTGTTTGTTCTGACGATGAGCTAGTAGAAGGAGTAACTCTGAGTTACTCGGGGTACAATACAGATTCATCTTAGATGTTACTGCTGTTATTATATCTACAGCTGTTTGTAGGATGTCTTTAATGTGTCCATCTCAGCCTCCTTTCACCCATAAGGTGATTTCATCGGCATAGATGGAGAAGTTCAAGTCAGAGATACGTTGGAGAGCGTTGGGTATCGGTAGCATAGCTTTCTCTCAGAGACACTAGATGCGTCCGTCGGAGACTATGGGCGCGTTCAACAGAGACGCTGGACGCTGGAAAATGGCTGCGCATATATTCTTGCAGCAATTCTTCAGTGATACAAATGTTATTTTTGAGGGTACGATCATTTTAGATGCAACAATTTATAGTTCTATAGTGCCTATAATATCCTTACTAATGTGCCGACCATGGCCATCGCGGGGCATGGAGAACGATGCCTTCCACTGGCAGCCACCAGACGGCAATAGCCGCAGCGACCGTATTATACCGAGGCAATGGCCGATCATCCTGTGCCCGAGCCCGAGCGGAGTGATGCCAGCAGCGTCTCTACATCGGCCGCAGCCATGTCTCCCAACGCGCGCGTGCGACAGGCGCCGATGGGCTCTCCCAGCCCCATAGAACTGTAGAAAGCTGGTTGGGACGCGATGCGTAATCAAAGCAATATTTTTTCGTTGCAATTTTACAAACTTACGTACACCCCGTTATAACCTTTACAATACACGATCGAGTGATCGACAAAATAATTATCCATGAATAAATGAATACGCGTGGTTTCCAAGAGAAAAAAAGCCAACTTTAATGATGTTCGACAAAATTCAGCAGTGAAAGTCCAGGCATCTGGTTGATTTAATTATCCCACAACATTTAAAGTAAGCCAAATATTCTATTGCTCAAAGATAGGATGAGTTTTTCACATCAACTTCAATTTTCAATGACGTTGACTCTAGCTGAACTTATTAAACGTACATAGTTCAATTTCATAACAACTACGATCAGAGTAATACAGCAAATATCGATTTTTTTTCATTTTGAGAATTTTGGACACACTTAATGGAATACCCGGTACTGATGCGGACATTGTGGAGTGGTTCAAGAAAAATTAGAAATATTAACGCAAGAGCAATAAAGAGCTCATTTCGAAAATATGCCGATGTTGGCGATGCCAGTTTCAGCGAGAAATCATCTTGGCCGCGAAGAGAAATCGACAGTTGCAAATAAAATGAAGGATACAAATTTTAAATGCGAACCATTTCTTAGCGAACTTCGGCAACTTAGAGCGTATCTACCTATCTATCTAGTCGCCTACGACCGTTAGCCCTCCTGGCCATTTCGTTAGTGTTATCAATACTAAACTTGGTATGGCATAACATGGCTGTATGAAGCACATATTTGACTAGTCATAGCATGAAAATTATGATATTGTTACGGGTAACTTATTTATTAAATTAAATACGAGGCACTGTGCTCGGCGAACAAGATGGCGACAGTTCATAAACAACCAGCCACCAACGTCGTCTTTCTCTTTCTTCCAAACAGGCTGTGCCGGCTGTTGCGTATCATAACCCCCCGGTGGTAGAAGCACCGTCTCGGTGCTTGAGCGACTCGGATGCGGTAGAAGGAGGGTGATAGGGCTTGAGTCGAGCTATGTGCACGATGTCACTCGATGGTGACGATGATGACGTTGAATCAACTGGAACGATCTCGTATGTAACGTCAGTCACCTGGCGAACGACGCGGTATGGTCCAGTGTAGCGTGACAGCAGTTTTTCAGAAAGCCCTACACGCCGAGTGGGGGACCAGAGGAGGACAAGGGAACCCGGTGAAAAGTGCACGTTTCGATGATGGGAATCGAAGAGCTGTCTTTGGCGCTCCTGTGAAGCCTGCAGGCGGCTGCGGGCGAGTTGGCGTGCGTGGTCGGCTCGCGCGATGGCTTCGCCGACATACTCAGTGACCGAGGGCAGCAAGGTGTCAAATGGTAGGGCGGGTTCTCGGCCGTATAGAAGATGGAATGGTGAATAGCCGGCAGTGTCGTGACGTGACGAATTATATGCGAACGTCACAAATGGCAAATGAACGTCCCAGTCCCGGTGGTCAGCCGCTACGTATTTAGAAAGCATGTCGCTTATGGTGCGGTTGAGGCGCTCCGTAAGACCGTTCGTTTGTGGATGGTACGAAGTGGCAAACTTGTGCTTGGCAGAGCAAGAGCGCAGGATTTCATCAACGACAGCTGATAGGAAGGTGCGGCCCCGGTCAGTGAGAAGTTGGCGTGGAGCTCCGTGTACTAAAATAATATCATATACCAGAAAGTCCGCCACATCGGTTGCGCAACTCGTCGGAAGTGCTCGTGTGATAGCGTACCGTGTCGCATAATCAGTGGCGACAGCGATCCATTTGTTGCCTGAGCTGGAGATCGGGAATGGGCCGAGCAGGTCGAGGCCAACTCGAAAAAAAGGTTCGATGGGAATGTCGATTGGCTGAAGGAATCCAGCTGGTAGGGAAGATGGCTTTTTGCGGCGCTGGCAGGGTTCACAAGCGGCGACGTAGCGTCGAACAGAGCGGGCAAGACCAGGCCAAAAGAAACGACGACGTACACGGTCGTATGTGCGAGAGACGCCCAAGTGGCCCGCCAAAGGAGCGTCATGAAGTTGGTCTAGAATAGTCGCACGAAGATGTGCTGGTATGACGGGGAGAAAGTCATGGCCATATGGATCGAGGTTACGGCGATACAGGATGCCGTCTTTTAACAGGAACATTTGTACAGATGCGTCGCGAGGCCTGGACTCAAGTTTGCCAATGATGGTTCGCAGGGAAGCATCCAGGCGTTGTTCGTGCCCAAGGTTGAGTAGCTGCGTCACAGACAGAAGGTCTGGAAAGGTGTCAGTATGGGCAGCCTCTTCCACGGGGTAGCGTGATAAGCAATCAGCATCTTGGTGTGAGCGCCCTGTTTTGTACGTTACGGTGAACGTGTATTCTTGTAATCGTAGGGACCAACGAGCGAGGCGTCCTGTGGGATCCTTGAGTGAGGCCAGCCAGCAGAGTGCGTGATGGTCGGTGACCACCCGGAATGGACGCCCGTATAAGTATGGGCGAAATTTGGTGACTGCCCACACGAGAGC
This sequence comes from Rhipicephalus microplus, assembly GCF_013339725.1. Taxonomy (NCBI): domain Eukaryota; kingdom Metazoa; phylum Arthropoda; class Arachnida; order Ixodida; family Ixodidae; genus Rhipicephalus; species Rhipicephalus microplus. Next base: position 76,681,153 of record NC_051165.1, on the reverse strand, counting down.
GAGACACTCACGTTCCGTGTTTGAATAGTTGCGCTCGGCTGTAGATAGTAGGCGGCTTGCATATGCTATAACACGGTCATGTCCGCGTTGACGTTGCATTAGCATTGCCCCGATGCCATGCCCACTAGCGTCAGTGCGAACCTCGGTTGGAGCTCATGGATCAAAATGGGCTAAAATCGGCGGTGTTGTAAGGAGCGTCGTGAGCTGGGAAAAAGATGAGGCTTGATCAGCCCCCCAGAAAAACGGGGTGTCCTTCTTCAGGAGGTTTGTGAGTGGGCGTGCAATGATGGCGAAGTCCTTAACAAACCGTCTAAAGTAGCAGCACAAGCCCACAAAACTGCGAACGTCCTTTGTTGACTTCGGAACAGGAAAGTCCGTGACGGCGCGAATTTTCTCGGGATCCGGGCGGACTCCTGCGGCATCGACGATGTGGCCAAGTACGGTTATTTGACGACGAGCAAAGTGGCATTTCGACGAGTTCAGTTGAAGTCCGGCTCGACGAAAAACTTCAAGAATTGCCGATAAACGCTTGAGATGGGAGTCGAATGTGGGCGAGAAAACGATAACGTCGTCTAAATAACATAAGCAGGTTGACCATTTAAACCCTTGGAGCAACGAGTCCATCATTCTTTCGAATGTGGCCGGCGCATTACAGAGACCAAAGGGCATAACTTTGAAGTGATAAAGCCCGTCAGGAGTGACGAATGCGGTCTTCTCACGGTCCATCTCATCCACAGCGATCTGCTAATAGCCAGATCGAAGGTCGATAGTGGAAAAATACTTAGCACCGTAAAGGCAGTCTAAGGCATCGTCAATTCTAGGCAACGGATAAACATCTTTCTTCGTAATTTTGTTGAGATGCCTATAATCTACACAAAAGCGCAATGTTCCATCCTTCTTTCTAATCAGAACGACAGGGGAAGCCCAGGGGCTACAAGAGGGTTCGATTATGTCCTTTGCAAGCATCTTTTTGACTTCCTGTTGTATGACTGTGCGCTCGGACGCGGAAACACGGTATGGACGTCGGTGAATGGGACTCGCGTCACCGGTATTGATGCGATGAGTAACAACACTCGTTCGGCTTAAAGCCGTGCTGGCGAAGTCGAAAATGTCACTATAGGACTCCAGGACGTGACGAAGAGCTTCGGCTTGATCAGGAGCGAGGTCTGATGGTACCATGTGGTCAACGTCGACGCCCGATGAACGTGTTAGAGTTGGTTCATTGTCTGAGGTGCAGCAATCATCCACTCTGAAGGGTTCCACCGTATGGTCTTGTAGAGCAGTAATTTCGGCTAGGGAGATACCTTGTGGAAGAATTTGGGCAGTGAGGGCAAAATTGACGATAGGAAGGCATGTGCGGTTTCCAACGATTGTCAAAATGGTGTGCGGAACAGTGACGCCATGCGTAAGCATCACGGCATGAATTGGTGCCACCATGTAATCGCCGTCAGGTACAGGTGGTGTAGAGAAGAGGTCGATATGTGTGACACAGTTAGGCGGAAGGCGTGCGAAATCAATGCAGCAAAGGCGACTTTGAGGTGGGTTGGTCAGATCAGCAAGTAGAGGCATTTCAAGGTCAAGACAGCCGGCTGAACAATCTATACGGGCCGAGTGAGCGATTAGAAAATCCATGCCTAGAATTACTTCATGAGGGCAATTTTCTATAACGGTGAAAAGAACAGCAGTGCTTCTATCGGCGATAGTCACACGGGCAGAGCACATGCCAATAATCGCGGCAGTTCCCCCGTCGGCGACTCGAACGGCTCGGTTCAAGGCGGGTGTGACAACTTTCTTCAGGCGGCGACGAAGAGCAGCACTCATTACGGACACATGCGCGCCGGTATCGATCAATGCGCGCACAGGTACATTGTCTAATGTAACGTTCAACAGATTCCGGGTCGTCGGTAATGTTACACGAGGATTTCTTGCAGAGGTCGTCGTCAATGCAGCTTCACCTCCAGAAGCTGCACTGCCTAGTTTTCCGGTCGGGGGCGCTGCGAATAGGTCGGAGATGCAAAACGGCGTTGTGGGGGCGAACGAGATTGACGGCGAGCAGGGGATGGTGAGCGGGCGTAGCGAGGTCTCGTCAGAGGTGCTGCAGAATCAGAAGATGTGGTCGGCATAGGGGAACCAAAATCAAATGTTGAGGACGACTGGTGGTCAGAAGTGGCTTGGGTAGGAGGCCCATAGCGTGCCGGCGGAGCCCAGTGATTGCGGCAGCGGCGAGCAATATGACCGACACGTCGGCAGTTGAAGCAGATGGGCTTGTCGTCCGGTGTACGCCATTCGGACAAATTGCGCTGTCGAGAGTAGTTGGACCCAAATCGAGGAGCGGATGGACGACGATAAAAAGGCTCGCCAGAGTAGACTGGTTGAATCGGGTGTAGGCCGACGTTCGATAATTCTTGACTAACGACGGCTTGTATCAGTGAGATCGTGGTCGGTGTAGGATCAGGCGTTGGAAATGGAGTAGCTACTGGCTGGGCTGCCTCGACCTCACGACGAATGATGCGGGTGAGGTTGTCACATCGGGGAACTGGGCGGACGGAGTCATCACAAGAGGAAGTAGCAGCTGTGTTCGGCAGGCGCGTGATGCCGTGGGTGACGCAGCGGGCTTTAGCCTGTTCTAGACGGCGGCACTCTGTCAGGATCGTGTCGATTCTCGTGACATTATTAAAAACCAGCAGGTTGAAGGCATCGTCAGCAATCCTTTTGAGGACATGGTTAACTTTTTCTTCTTCTGACATGCGCTGGTCGACCTTGCTACAAAGTGCCAAGACGTCAAGAATGTATGAGACGTACGATTCAGTAGACGTCTGGGCGCGAGTGGCGAGAGTCTTCTTGGCAGCGAGCTGACGACCAGATGAATCACCGAAAAGATCACGGATCTTCGATTTGAAAAGATCCCAGCTTGTGATTTCGGCTTCGTTGGTTTCGAACCATGTCCGCGGCGTGCCGTCGAGGTAGAACACAACATTGGCGAGCATGAGCGTGGGATCCCAGCGGTGGGTAGCACTGACTCGCTCGTACCGGTGCAGCCAGGAGTCAACGTCGATGGTGCCGTCAGCGGAGAAAGTTCCAGGATCCCGCAGGGGTGGCAGAGTGACGTAGGTTGTCGACTCGGATCGAGAGACGGGTGGGGATGAGGCACTGGCAGTTGAAGTAGCCGAAGAGTCCCCGGTGTTGCGACCGCTGCGCGTCTCCATCGAGGTACGGGAGTCGTCCACCTCCACCAATAATGTTACGGGTAACTTATTTAATAAATTAAATACGAGGCACTGTGCTCGGCGAACAAGATGGCGACAGTTCATAAACAACCAGCCACCAACGTCGTCTTTCTCTTTCTTCCAAACAGGCTGTGCCGGCTGTTGCGTATCAATATGTATGCCATGAATGTAATGATTTGCACTTCACCGTCCTGCAGCTCTTGTGGTAGTTTCGTTCACATGACATGTTGCAAAACTAGTACGGTATGACATGATTGCATGACGAACACAAGCGACAGACCCTAGCATAAAAATTATGACGTTGTTATGCCTGCGAGTCCCCAGCGAACGTACATGCCTCTGAAAAAGGCAATCAATGTCGAAGCCAGCACGCGAGCCCGCCTGACGCGAACAACTCGACGGCGTCATCACGCGGCGGTGCCTTTCTGCCGCGCACGCGCAGAGGTCACCTCAGCCCACGAGCCCGTCGAAGCAATCGGCGCCTTCCTGTCTGGCGAGTCTGACAAAATGCGTGGCGACGTCACTCGTCCTTGGCTGCAACCACGCGCAGCGGCTCCGGCTTCGATGAAAATGACGCGGCCCAGCGGCGCTTCTGGTTGGACATTTGGTTACTGAAAGAATCTTCCCGGTATATACATAAAAGCCCTGCGGCGCGTCGCGAGCAGTAGACCTGTGTGTCAGAGGAGAGAGCCCGGCTATCCGAGTCTCTAAGCTGTCGGCCCCAGTGCCGAATTTGTAACGCCTCTGTATCTATGATATACATAAACCTTGTTAACACACCGTCGTCTCGTCCGCTCGTCGATCAGCTGTGCACAGAAGCAGTCGCGAGCTGAGAAACCTACGCTATCAAACGGCTGGTGACCTTCCTGGCGGAGTTCGGAGCAGTGGCGCCTTCGGGACCGTGTTGGCGTCACCGTCTTTCGTAACAGTGGTTGCAGCGGTGAGATTTCGTGGCGCCCTTCGTAACGTCGTCGGAGGTGCGCTTCGTAACAGTGGTTGGCAGCTGCGGGATCGGCCGGCGTCAGTGACATCGATCCGGTGAGTGCCTGATGTTTTCCCCTCAGTTCACCAGACTACTCTAGGACAGGTTATAGTAGTTTAGAGAAGGGCTGTGTGAAGCATTTGAGTGAGCTTTGATCGTTTTAAGCCAAGTCAGAGCGCTTTGAAACCAAAGTTATTGCAGAGAGTGTAAACACGACAGTGTCAAAAAAATTGCTTGCGCGTCTTGCTAGTAGAATTATAGTGGGTACGGAAAGTAGATTCTTAACAGGGGCAAACAGCAAGAGGCCAATGTAAACGCTGGAGAACCTTAAAGTGGAGGAACTTATCGAAATTTGTGAGGAAATTGGCCTTACTTTGGGCCGTGCAAAACGAAAGCAAGCGATCCTCGAGATCATGAAGGATGAAGGAGTGTCGGCTGAAGAAGTCGATGAGGCCTGGGCGGATATCCAAGCACGCCGCGAGGAGGCCGAAAGGCGAGAGGTAGAAGCTCAGAAACGTGAAGAAGCTGAAAGGCGATAAGTTCGCGAACGTGAAGAAGCTGAAAGGCGAGAACGCCGTGAAAAAGCCGAGAGACAAGAGCGCCTTGAGTTGAAACGAATAGAATTGGCAATCCTAGAGAGTTTGCAGGTGCCTAGCGTAGCTTCTGCGACAGTTCAGGTCAGCGGTCAGAGAATTCACGACCAACTGCCACCGTTGGTAGTAGGCGAGGACATGGCAAAGTATCTCGTCAAGTTTGAACACGTCTGTGAGCAAAATGCTTTGGAGCGGTCTCTTTGGGCGCAGAACATGTTAGCTCTTCTTTCCGGCGAAGAGTCCGACGTGATAACGTGTTTGTCTAGGGAAGCGTGCGAGAGCTATGACGAGTTAAGGAAGTGCTCTTGGGACGTTAAAAGTTGTCACCCGTGGCTTTCAGGCAAACGTTCTGGTATGCTAAAAAAGGGAATGAGTCACACGTTGACTTTGCGTTTCGTCTTAAAGCCGATTTATTTGAATGGCTCAAGGGCCAAGGTGTTTATGACGATCGCGATAAAGTGGTAGAATGCATTGTACTGGAGCAAAATGTCAAGCTTTGGCTGCAGGACAAACTTGGTGAAGTACAGCTAAACAAGGCAGCAGAGTTAGCTGAGGAGTATTATACTCACCGAAAGTTGCATAGCAGGGCAGTGCGCGATGAAAAAGATGAAAGGAAAGAGGGCTTTTCAAAGAAACCTGATCAACGGAAACCCGCTCCGCACCGTAATTTCAAGAAGGACCCGTCTCTTACGAAGGACACTGTAGAAGAAGGGCAAACGGAAGCGGAGAAATCGAATGAGGTTTCTAAACAACGCGCTGATACCACACGGGCGTTTGATTCACGGAAGCCGCTAATATGCTACAACTGCAAAAAGGAAGGGCACATCGCGATAAACTGTAAGCAAAAGTTTGCTTTCGCAACAATCCGAGAATCGGAAAAGAACATGCGGTTGTCAGAGCCGTATCCCCAAGAAATTAGTATGAATGGGAAAACGTGTCGAGCACTTCGAGACACAGCGGCAACCACGGGCGTTGTCCATCCTTCATTGGTGTCTCCGGATGACATTACAGGAGAATGCGTGGGGATGACGCAAGTCGCCGAGGAGCAGAGTGCTTGCTTACCAATCGCTACGGTTGTCATTGAAGGCCCGTTCGGTAGCTTCGCGCCGAAGTGGCTTTGTCTGCCGTGCTTCCCGTTCGTTTTCTTTATCTTCTCTCTAACAACTCAGACCAGATTCTCAAAAAGCAGGGTAAATCGTTCTTCTCCAACTTAGCGTACATGGCCCTCACGCGATCGCAAGTGCGGAAGCTTTCGCAGGAGCTTGATCTTGTTCAATGTGGTGAACTATCAAGTGACCTTGGCGGCGAGTCGACGGAACCTCAGAGAGGAAATTCTCCGTGTGAGTCATGTGAGCAGTCACTCGAGCGGCCCGTCACCGAAGCGACCGGCACGGTTTCCGTAGCAGGGGGAGACGACATGGTGCCATTGAGTCAGAGCGAGAGGAGTGCAACGCTCTCGCCTGTAGCGGAAAATTGGAGCGAGCTGTCGAGGGTTGATCGAGAGACGCTCATTCGAGAGCAACGTGAGGACCTCTCGATTAAAACGCTAATGGAAAGCTACATTAAAGCTGTACAAGTGTTTTCGAAGGAGTACTACGACAAATCGGCGAAGAAGCGCGCTTTTGAAGTAGGAAGTCAGGTAATGCTGCTGCGGCCGTCCAAAAAGAACAAGATTGATGTTCATTGGGAAGGACCCGCCAAAGTAATATCGAAGCTTCCTGATACGCATTATAAAGTGAAATTAGGAAGGCGGCCAAACAAAATTTACCACAGTAACTTGATGAAACCTTACGTTCAACGTCAAGTGGTCGTAAATCTGCTGTTGAATGCTTCAGAGAAAGAGGGAGCAGAAATTTTGAGTTCTAGTGATGTAATCGATGGGGATCGGAAGTAACCTTGGAGCAGTTGAACCTAGAGCCTAGGTTAAGTCCAGAAGGAGGACCTGAGAAAGATTGTTTCCGAGTTTGGAGATGTGTTTTCGGACCGTCCCGGAAACACGACGGTGATCGAACACGATATCGAGCTAACCTGTGAGGAGCCAATCCCTAGCAAGCCGTATCGTTGTTCCGCTGTGCAACGTCGCAAGTATGAGCAGCTCTTGGTACCGCAGAGGTATCGTCGCCTAAAAGCGGCTGGTTACTGAGATGGAGCATGATGCTCCGACAGCACAACTTTGACGTTCGCTACAAAAAAGGAAACCTAAACTCTAATGCAGACACATTGAGCCGTGCGTTTTAGTTAGTACCTTCTCCACCTTTTTGTTTCTCGCTGGCGATTCGGGGCAAAATTTTGTCCTCATCACGGCCTTAGCTGAGCGCTCTCGTCCAGAAGGAGCTCAAGGAGCCAACTTTATGTTCTATTCTATTTTGTTACGTTGTTGTACGTGTAAACGTCTTGTGTCCAACATGTGCCTCTTGATGTAGAAGGAACGAGATTCCGATAGACACGTAGCTAGGTATATGTTGCAACATACTTTGTCTGGAGTTCTGTCGGGTGACCGAGGGCACTTGCATGTGTCGTGTGTTGTGTGTTGTCGAACCGTTCTTGACATGTTGCAGAACCATCGACAAGTGCTGAGACCAAAGATCGTCAGAAGAGCCGAGCGAAGCTGGCCGACAAGTTGTGGCGACAAGCCAGTGGAGCTGGGATCAATCCTCAAGAATGGGATGTGTTCCCGGAACAGAGTCCGGAGCTGCATTCTCCCCATGGCCCTGGAGGCGAACCTGGAGGGACCTTGCGAACGAGCGTGCCTGACATCTGAGCCACGTGGAAGCAGCTCGTCTTTCTGGCGAATCTTCTGGCGGCGGGGGTACTGTTATGCCTGCGAGTCCACAGCGAACGTCCATGCCTCTGAAAAAGGCAATCTATGTCAAAACCAGCACGCGAGCCCGCCTGACGCGAACAACTCAACGGCGTCATCACGCGGCGGTGCCTTTCTGCCGCGCACGCACAGTGAGTCACCTCAGACCACGAGCCCGTCGAAGCAATCGGCGCCTTCCTGTCTGGCGAGTCTGACACAATGCGTGGCGACGTCACTCGTCCTTGGCTGCAACCACGCGCAGCGGCTCCGGCTTCGATGAAAATGACGCGGCCCAGCGGCGCTTCTGGTTGGACATTTGGTTACTCAAAGAATCTTCCCGGTATATACATAAAAGCCCTGCGGCGCGTCGCGAGCAGTAGACCTGTGTGTCAGAGGAGAGAGCCCGGCTATCCGAGTCTCTAAGCTGTCGGCCCCAGTGCCGAATTTGTAACGCCTCTGTATCTATGATGTACATAAACCTCTTTAACACACCGTCGTCTCGTCCGCTCGTCGATCAGCTGTGCACAGAAGCAGTCGCGAGCTGAGAAACCTACGCTATCAAACGGCTGGTGACCTTCCTGGCGGAGTTCGAAGCAGTGGTGCCTTCGGGACCGTGTTGGCGTCGCCGTCTTTCATAACAGTGGTAGCAACGGTGAGATTTCGTAACGTGTCTGAGGCGCGCTTCGTAACAACGTGCGTGTCATGTGACAACATGACTACATGCCACGCTCATGATGCCCTCACGGCCGTGTCGCTAGCGTCACATACACCAAATTTGGTATTACAGTACAAGAATGGATGATGAAGGTATGTTACTGTTGCAAACATGATAATCATGAGATGCGTGCCATGTAACATGCTTACATGCCACTTTTATGATGCGCTGACGGCCGTTTTGCAAGCTTCACTTATACCAACTTTGCTATTATGGGACGTGAATGGATGACGAAGGTATCCTACTGGTGCAAACTTGATAAACATGACATGCGTGTCATGTCACAACATGACTACATGCTACGCTCACGATGCGCTCGCGACCGCTACGCTAGCTTCACATGTACCAAACTCGGTATTACGTGACGCGAACGGACGGTATAGGTAAGTGTCTGGCACAAACGAGCGCTCAAAAAAAAAGGGCACAGAGCTGCATTCTGGTGAACAAGCGCCAGAGAGGTGCCTCAAGGTCAACAATAAAGAAGAAAACAAGCATGCAAAGACTCCCCGGGCGGCGAGTTTACAAAGGCGAGCGGATAGACCCACCCACAATGCACTGCGTCAGGTGCTCTTACAAGGCTCTCGGAAGCTGCGTGCTAATTGATTCGTGCGTGATGTCGTCAGCAAACAAGGCTGCGCCCATGACGATGCTGCAGGCAGCTGCCAGGCAAGACTTCGCGTGCGCTGTGTTTGATGAGGCAATCTTGATCCAGAAAAACGCCTTCCGAACATTCGGAGGGACGCGTGGAAACTTCAAGTGTGCCGAGAAACGCAGTGAGCGTGCCTTTGCCGAAGCTGCACTTCACTGCCACCGGCAGTGATGGTCCGCTTTCAACGACTGCAGGAGATACCATGAAGTGGACCGTCGTATCCAGTAAAGATTAAGAATACGTCGAGATGCTGGTCTCGGTAAGTTTTTTCTTTTTAATTTCCGAACAGAGCCATAAAATGCTTGCTTACGAGACCGTCGGTGCGCTCAAGTTCGCAAACGATGCTCGGGCAGGCACAGCTTCGGTTACTACGCTACCCAGCGCGAACACGACTATTGCTGCTGTTGCACAGTGCCTTTAGTGCGCATAGACTTCAGTGTAATAAAAAAAAGAAAATTAAACTGCAATCCACAACTTTGAGTGCTTGTCGAAAGCTATAAAATAATAAAAAAGGACGCAGGCATCACATAAGGTTTCACCGCAGAGCTGCTATGTATTTTGGGGAAGGCATGTGGGAATCTTCACAATCGCGTGCCCAGAGTAAGCATCATGTTGCAAATCACTGCAGTTATTGTGGGAAAGAATGCAGTGTGTACATCAAAACTGCAATCCGGAATTGTTAGCAGTTTGAGCTCGCATTCTTTACACGTAAATTAATTGACAAATGTCCTGTGAATGAAGAGAATAACCAGCTGCAGCTAAGTTGCGCGTATTGTTAAAAAATGCACCCTCCTTGGCATTCCCTTTTACAGAAAATGAATGTTCGCGTAAGGCAAAAGAATTATGATTGTGTGCCGAGTGCACGTGACAGGGAGTGCTACACTAGCTGTAGGTCTGTGAATGATCAGTTTAAAAACAATTTATAATCTGTTTACAGCACCTTGCTGAGAAATTCCTTGGGCCCTTTGGAACACTGCTAGTTTTGGCTCCAAGAAAAAAAAGAAGAAAACATCATTACACCTCAGGTTTACAGGTAATGTTTAATTTGTTCAGATTATGCTAACATTATTACCGTAATTATACTCAAAGGTGTAACTAACAAATGACTCAATGCTATGCTATTGACACATATTCTTTATGCATTGTTTAAAAAACACATACTCAAATTTTGGTGATCTTGCAAAAGTTAGTTCACATTTTTCTTTCAACGCACACTAACCTTCGCCTATCGTACTAGTTGCTAACAGGTGGTGTGTAAAAAGATTGCACATAATACAGAGACACATTCTCTCCTTGTCATCGTTTCTAACTTCTTCATTTAATACCTCAGTCCTTCTAGTTGCCTATGCAAGAAATCATTTGTCTTTTGCAACTGCTTAAGCTTGCTTTACTTCCGCAGCACTTGTTTTCTAACCTCCCCGGATAATAAAGGGGTACTAACTGCAATTTTTTTTTATTTTCTTGCGGGAAACAAAAGGCCCAACTTTAGAAAATGTACTGCAAAGTGCGAGTGCACTCCGAAGGTAATAACAGTATCATTTTAAAAGCTAGTTTCAATATCTACAGCGCCCTGACATCGTAACACAATATAAGCTCCTCGTCATGTGGTTGTGTGAGAAATTGTGAAACTTGCTCGGTTGCTACGCACTGTGGCTCTAATGCCAACCCACAAGCAGTCATTTTGATAGATTTTGCGACGATTAGTGGCCGTTTTTGTACCTGATGTCATCACAACTAGCCAGATTGCAGCATAAAGTCCCTAGAATTGCCTGAAGTGCCACGGGAAAGTTGACCTTAATATAAGAAATAATATATCTTTTCACGATTTCATTTGCTTCGCACTTGCTAAGAGTGATCTTTGTATCCATAAAATTCGCATGGTAGGGTAAACTCACCTTTGAAAAGTGGTGTCGTACTCCTTTAAAATGTTGGCTGTGGAGGCCAATTCGAAGGAGCTATTGAGGCCAACGTATCGGGCAATCTTTAAATGTCCCTGCTGGCTTGCCATTTTGACAAAAGAGAATGGCCCTCTGTGAATTACTGCTGAGTTTTGCAATTCTTTCATCGCAAGCACCTAGTCCCAAACCTCAATTCTTGGCACAGCTATATTCTGTTTTTTGTCGAAGTTCCTTTTCACTCTCTTTCTGTAGTTAACTTCAGCCTCTTTAGTTCTCTCTCCTGTCAGGCTGATTATCATTTCAACTCACAGTTACATTGGCTGGTAAATGTAACAGACCGGACTATCTGCTATCAGCATTCGCCCTAGGCGATATCGTCTTCTCTTCCTCTCCACCGTTTCGTGCGCTTTACGTTCCTTCCTTTTCTTTCTTTCCCCCTTCCCCGCTGTGAGCGCGGCTACTTAAGCCCAGCAAATAAACGGCCAGGGGTCTTTCGTTATGGCGAGGCCCAGCCACGTGTTCATCGTCGTCTTGTCTCTGAGCTAAACGATACATGGTGTCAGAAGTGGAATCCTCGTAAGAAGGCGTGGCGACCGAAGATCTCGAGATAAATGAAGCACAGCATTCAGTCTCGTTCTTTATCGTGAAAAAGGGGCGCCAGGCCATCCTCGGCTTAAAGACATGCCAGCAGTTTGGTCTGGTACCGGTGACGGTGGACGCCGTGAAGGTAGGCGATGGGCAAACGAAATTTCAGCTTGCATTTCCTGACCTCTTCAGCGGCACCGGCTGCGTCAGGCGACCCTGCAAAATGGTGCTACGAGAGGATGCCGTTCCAGTCGTGCAGCCTGCCCGCAGAGTACCCATAGCGTTGAAAGGACGCCTGCGACAAGAACTGCAACGAATGGAAAAGGCCTCAATCATCGTCAAGGTGGATGAACCAACATAATGAGTGAGCCCCCTGGTAGTTGTGCACAAGAAGGATGGTACCCTTCGAATTTGCATGGACCCTAGAGCAGTGAACAGGAGCATTAAGCGGGAGCACTAACCCATCCCTTCAGGAGAGGACATAGAGAGCGAGCTGGCAGGAGCACAATATTTCTCCCGGCTCGACGCTAATACCGGCTTTCATCAGATTCCTTTAGATGAGGCCACTTCACGAATATGCACTTTTGCGACACCATTTGGGCGGTACCGTTTTTTGCGTCTGCCTTTCGGAATTTCCTCAGCCAGCGAGGTGTTTCAGAAGACTCTAACAGAGATGTTCGAAGGGCTGCCGGGAGTGCGCGTCTACGTAGACGACGTTTTAATATGGGGCGACTGAAAGGAAGAACACGACGAACGCGTCATCGCAGTACTGAGGCGGGCGCAAGAGGAAGGGCTGACATTTAATCCAGCTAAATGCGTGTTCGGCACCACGCAGATTGCATTCCTTGGCGACGTTATCGGAAGAGACAGAATTCGTCCGGACCCCGATCTAATCGAAAGCGTCCGTGCCATGCCAGCCCCAAAAGATAAACAGGGTGTGCGCAGATTACTCGGGGTTGTGAACTACTTTCGGAAATACCTGCCAGCTTTGAGTGATAAAACGGCGTTGCTGCGTAGCCTGGTGAAAGAAGCATCGGTGTTTGAGTGGACAACAGCCCATGAGCGCAAACGGGACCAGGGCCCGGATTCACAAAACTCACTTACGAAAACATTTTTGCGCAAGAGAAATTTTGTTGCGTAAGTCGATTCACGAAACGAAAAAACGTCGTAAGAGGCCATAGTTGTCACATCGGCCGCTGCAAATAAAGCACGCTGTGACTGCCCGGGAACATGTCAGCGATGGTGATGCAGTTGCTATATTTGCTTACGTCACCGAAAAGTGCTCGTAAGTGGATTCACGAAGCGAAATTGTGCGTAAAAACAGCATGGCTGAGAGAAAATCCCAAGAGTGGTCCAGACCACTCTTAGGAACAATGTAGCTACTTAAAATCTGCTGCCGCGGCGGTATACTTTGGTGCCCTGGCTGGTTTCGAGTTATTTCACGCCCATTAAGGGCTGCTTGATGACTGCTGGTGCGTTTTTATTTCTTTCGGCGCTTTGAGCTTCGCGTGTTGTTTCCCTTGTACGCAGTGGATGGTGTTGACAACCACCATCGTCCAATAAATTCGAAGTCGCAGTAATTGAAGAATTGTATTGGGCGTCAATGGCATTAAACTACGCATGTAAAGATTTGTGGTTGGATGAAAACCAATGTGATACGTGAATGGTCGGTGCATTCGAACGCGACATGACATAGGATCAACCTTACTTGTTATGTTGTTGTGTTGCGCCCCATCTCATCCAATTAAAAGTGCGACTCGAGATCCTTGCCTCATTGGTGGAAATTACCACCAAAGAGGTTAATGGGAGCACATTCTTTGCACGCTATGGGAAATAAAAATGAGAGGAAGTTTTCAGTGAGTGGTTCCTAAAGTTTGTGCTCTAGTGTACTTTCATTGGCTCTAACTGTCCAATTGTTGCGATCTCTGAAATACAGCTGTCGATACACTTTGGGACGATCTGGAACAAAGCGTACTTTGTAAACCAAAGCGTATTAGGGGTGCGCGTGATTACGCATGGAACTACAAACAAATCATGCATCTTCACCTTCACTGTTCAGACACCCATATGGACCGTGATATTATGGCAAGCAATCGGAATGAAATGACCCTAGTAACTTTGTATGACACCGAAAATATGCAAACCCTCACGATTCTGGAGCAAACCTTGGCTGAATTCATCCCTGTGTCAATTACCAGCCATTTAACTTGGCGCACGAACATCATTCAAAGGTAGAGCGAGCCACTGACATGTATTTTGTGCGACGCAGCGACCACTTCACCTGAGAATAATAGCTTTGCGAAGGCGAATGTCCTATGGCATGCTCTGATCGAAGCAGACGACAAACGCGAGCAGACGACGGCTTGGCCTACGGGCACGGCTTGTGATCGGTTGTGAAGCAATACCCTCTACATCAGCTCAATCCATGACGTTGTCAAAACACTTCTTTCATCTGGCACGCCTGTCGTGTTCGTCATATCACCCCTCTCGCACATAAGAGCAAATTTTTTCACGCCGTCAAAATAGTTCAAGTACTTTTTAAGAGCTCTCTTATCGTCTTATGTGCTGCGCAGTTGTTGAAAACAACATGGCGTCTTAAACAGCGTATCGGTCGGTGCGACTTTCAGCAAACGCTTCTCGCACGAGTTACTTCAGCGTTTGACCGGATGTGTTGTGATTACAGCAGCTCTTTCGATGCGTGTAAGCAGTTCGGAAAGCTGTGGCAGTGCAATGGTGTTCGGTGAAGCGCAGCGAAGCCTGTGCGTCGGTGTGGTTATCAAGCGGGGATCGGCGTCGATGTATCGACGGCAACTAGCACTCGGGAAGCCTTCAATGTGTGTTTGTGTGCCGGTAACAGTTCGTTCGCTTGACTTTCCAGTCTCTCAGTTGGTAGCTGTGTGACATTTCAGATTGACAGCGTTTTGACACGTTACTTGAGTGACCCCAAATACGTACAGAAACGCATGAACTACGCGCTCGGTTCTTGCTTCGCCACCAGTTAGCCCGTACGCTTCTATTTAGTTGAGAGCAATGTACTGTTCGGGAGTGAAACGATGTTCGTTGTGAACAGTGGTGCTGTGTTGAGGCTTCAAGACTTGTTAACAAGCTGTGCTCGTGTGACCGAAAATTGAAAGACAGCGTTGATAACTGTTTTGCCCTGCGAAGTTGTGGTGGGGCAGCTTGGCGCTTTTGTTAAGTCGTCACTTCTCCTTTTTGTGATAGCCATAGTCCTAGCGCTGTGATGTGATCAACCAAAACTGCGAGATGCTACATTCTGTTGTGGATCGTGTTACTTTGGAAGCGCGCCTAGACAGTTCTTCGGTAACAACTTGAGAGTTCTATGTGGCTGCGAGAGCCCGTGAACGTCAAGCTTCCCTCCAGCCCCCAGAAAAAGCAAAGGTTTCACCGGTGCCTTGCTTTGGATGAAGTTGTAGGCCAATATCGCCTAACTACAGGTTTACGCGTTCGTCTGGCCATCGTTTTGCACGGCACTAGAGCCTTGACAACAGCCGGTCATGGCCAGTTCTTACACTTTATCAATGGACGTGCACGCCTGGCCAGCCCTTTATTGCTGTCATTGGCAGCTTCCAGTCTGCAGATGCCCTTTGCCTGTTGGCCGTACTTGGTTCCTCATGACACCAACGTCTACTAAATGCTGCCATCGATGAGTTCACCTTGCAGAACTAAATTTCACCGGTACTATAATTCACGCAGTTCTATAACGTGTGCAAGTTTTTAAGCCCATCAGATGTAAAGTTTCTCCATGGTAAGTTGAAGCATGAAAAATTTACTACTACTGTTATATACATACATATATTATGGAGCAAATACATAAAAAGTTTTTTGTGATTTGATACAAGTGAGCTCTTGTTTGATTATGAGGTTGGGCCTGTCGATTGACCACGTTTGATAGTTGGAAAGTTAATGTGAATTTATTTTTCAGGAGCCAGGTTGCACTTAAAAAATTTGTTATTTTGGAAAATTAGTTCTATAGACGATTACCACTGTGGTAGTACTATACTTCAGTAGGACATATATATAGCGGTACGTAAATTTTACATGAGGCTTCAGTTTATTTCAAAGTGGTTATAGCAGATTTTGGTCACTTTAATGAAGTGATAGCTTCCTCAAATAAGTATTAGAAGTGAGTGCTTTTAATGATTGTTTTTAAATATCTCGTTTTTGGCTCTTCACAGATCGCAGAGATTGGTTTGTTAAGGTCCTGTGATGCATCGGTTGCACATTCTGGCACATCAATCCTCATCATTACTTGGAGCACCTGTACAAATATAGGAAGGACACGTTCTCCCTAACTGTGCAAGACTATGTCACTGCTGGGACTGTTATTATTCAGTGTATGTGGCATGGAAGCATGCATGGCAGCCTCATCTTGAAGGACTGCAATCTGCTTGGGAGCTTCGAGGGCACTAAACTGCCTAACGGCTGGCTGCAAGGTTAGTTTTTCTTTAATACATACGATTGTGAACACCACTTACTGTGCACAAATTGAAAACCCAAGCATGGTTGCTTTCAGTGGATACCTGTAAAATTCTTACACATAATTCTTATTCAACTTTTATAGAACTAAATTACAAGATAATTGAGAATGCTGAAAGCTGAAAGCCTGCAGCTTATAAATGAAACTCCAATAATCTGAGACACAAAAGCTTGTGCTTTGAAACGAGCACAAATACTTTGATTCCTTATTGAGCTCTCGAGGTTGTGACTGAACTCTCGAGCTTGAGCTCTCGAGCTTGTGGAAAGAGCAAGTGGGTGAAAATTGCCTGGCTGTTCACAACTTGCAAGGAGAAAGACCTATTGAAGAAGCCTCAGATGACATAGGGCCAGTAACTGCATCTTTTACCTAATGTAGCATTTTCTCTCTCAGTGCTGTTGCTTATGTTTCAGCCGAACATGTTCACCACGATTGCATAGTGATATATATTTTTCTACAAATTGTACCTGACCTAAGTATGCATTGTTGATCTCTAAAGGTGACGTTCAGTGTGTTTCAAAGCCATGTTCAGTGTGTTTCAAGCTCATTTCTCTGTCTGTGGCTAGCCTATTTCAGCAGAAGAGCGATGCAGCTAGCACACACGCAATCCAAGTCATGGAGCGCTCCTTTGGTGTTCTGTGCAGGACGCAGCATATCCATCCGGCAAGACACTGGTATTAACAATAATGGTGAGTCTTGGTGGCACCTGTAGGAGCCCATTGTGTTTGTTGCGTATGACTATTTCCCCTGATGAAGTGCATTTCTGAAAGGTTTTTTTCATTTAGAATAATAGATGTCAGCAACAAGCACTCATAATCCACAAGTTCTTTGTGTCTTCTAGACTTCCCATTTGCTCCTATATGCGGTATGGTGAGCTGGCTATGTTAGACAGCCTTAAAGTTATGAACATTGGCTGTTGTGTTGTAATGCAGTATAACTTGTGTTTCTTAGTGAACTTATTTGTGGTCTACTTCTCGCACATAGTGTAAAGTCGAAATAGGAGAAACTCTATTGGCTTTTTATGCCTGTCAGAAGTTTAATGGCTTCATCTAGAACATTGTAGTTTTGCTCTTGTACCATATTAAATATATTTTCAGTCTTCAATGTTTGTGTGTGTGTGTGTTGAGGCTTGTCATTGGCTTCTGAAAATACAATATCTGTAAATATAAGCACATAATTGACAACTATACACTCTTGCATGTAGCATGGTTGTAACAATGATCTGTATTTTTCTAAGTTCCAGCAGTAACAAGGGGTTCGGTGCTCCACTGTCATTTACAGTGTATCAAGAACAGAGCACAGAAGACCAACAAGTATAAAGGGACTGCCAAAGACCGTTCTCCTGCTCAAAGTTTACAACAGCAGAAAGAGCACATTGTGGTTTCAGGAGCAGCTGCTGCTTAACTTCTTAGCAGTGCATTATTCAGCAGTTCATTTGCTTACATTTGAAATTATTTAAATATTGCATGGAAGATACCAAACTATGACACTAATTTAAAGGCTGCTATAGTGTTAGTGGGCAAATATTTTTGAGCTGAACTTTTTAACATGTGTGTTAAGTGCCTGCGTGCCTCTACATTTACATGCCAGAAATCACAACATCCATGGTCGCCAATGGTAACTAACTGTGTTTGCATTCTTTGTAGTACAAGAAGTAAAGCCATGAATGCAGTAATTATGTACTTAGTCGATGTAATCCTTCAGTGTACACTCATTTGTATAGCACCAATGATGCCCTGAGTGTATAAGCTTTGGGAAGTGAATCTATGTGGATTATTTTATTTGGAAGGAAGAGGATCATCACTACTCCTAGTATATCTTAACAGTAGATTTTAGTGCTTGGGTATTATCCCATTGCCTGTCCGTCCTTCAACACTCTACTTATCTACTGTGTAAGTGTAAGTTTTTAAATGTATACGTTGCTCTGATAGGTTTGTTCATAATGTAATTCAAGTGACTTATCATGTATGCAGCTCTACTCAGACTACAAATAAAAGTATTTATTTTAATATGTAGCTATAGAATGCATTCACTTGTGTTTTTCTAGGTACCTGTACAATTGTTTAGCCCTACAAAAGTGCTGGTGTATTCTAATATTGAATCTGGCATCTTAAAATAGTTTGTTAGCGGAAGTAAGAATGTGTTTACAACCAATATTGCGATCCTCAGATGAACTGTGAAAACTCTGTGGAAAATTATTTACATTTTTTGAACTTTGTGAAGGCAAATGTTATGTTCTTTTATTGTGGTTCCTGTTTCATGCAAATGACACATAATTACTTTGCAGTGGCATAGTATTATTTGTTATTTTACACATATGCGCTGAGCAACATCGCAGTTGAGGCCAGCAGCAAGACATACATGCAGTGCACTGGAGCATCACCTCACATAGTGTACAGTCTTTGCCCACCAGTAAACTCAATATTTTTCAAGCAGACTAATAGACAGATGTATGGGAACTGTATTGATGTGCAAACTTTGAAGTCTTCTTGAGGAGTGTTTTTCATCATTTTTGTCCAAGTGAAGTAGCTACCCAAGGCCACAACTGGTGGGATTGTGGTGGTTTCCTCTCTCCAAAAGCACTCCTACCAGCTGCCTCAATGTTAGCATGGGGTGAATTCCCAAACTGGAAAAATAATTAGTCTTTGTTTTCTTGGCCGAAAGAGTCACTTCCACCGTTGAGCCAACACGACGCGCCGGAATAGAAACTTTTAGCTAAATAAAGTGGATTCTACTTTTGAGTAGTGTTTTGGGGAAACGAAATGGCACCTATAGCTGTCAATATAAACACTGTTTGCACCAAGGAGCTTAGTAGCTTATATATGTATTATTCATGTATTGTCTAGAATTTACTCGCGCGGTGCCAACTTTCAGCCCAAGTGTTCTATCATGCTTTGTTAGTGGGTTGTGAATGAGCCAAGCTATGTAAATAGAGTGATATTGCAGACATGTACAAAACATTGATGCACAGCCCTTTTCTTTACCATGACATTGTCCAGGGCTTTATTCTTGTGTTTTTTTATAAAAACTGCTTGTCACTGGGCAGCACCGGAAAACTATGCATCAAGCTTTTGCGAGATGGTTCGAGAAACACCGTGTTCAGACATAACAGTGCCGGTGGATTTTTCTCGTAAGTTACTTTCTGTAGTACTTTCAAAATGAGTGTAGTAGAATTGTTGTTTTATAGCCGTTCATTTTAATATATACACCTGAGTGTATGTATGTATGTATGGGTGTACATATGTATATGTGTGTGTGCATATATGTATGTATATATCTATTTTTTAAATGAGGATTCGTTTATCATTGGTGAGTAAGTTTGGTAATGATTTGGCTGAATTTGTTTCTAGTTATTTCTCTTTTGAGCCATTATACATTTCAATTTGTTTTGTACTGCAAAAAAATAAATGTAACCTTACGCAGAATATGTGTGTTCAAAGAAGTTGTTTCATTTACCAACCTACAGTCATGGGCGAGAAATTGGGTAAAATGGAACGAACCTGCGAAGATTAGTTTAGAGCATAGCTACTCTACATGGCATATCTCGTACACATTGCGTTGGTTGAATATGTCGATTTCAACCTTTCAATTTTAATCAGAATAAGCAAGCTATCACCCGTGGTTGTATATGTGTGTGATATTTATGCATACTGAGATACCGGGTCGCAATTACAATTAAGGTGACAAACCTAGTCAAGCTGAATACACAAATTTTGTCCATGCACCTTTCATCTGCACTGGAACTGTTGATAATAAAAAATAAACTTCAGTTTAGAAATTTATTCTAGTAACCAAAAGCAGGGTATCTCTTTATCACACAAATCAAATTGCCATTGTTCTGTTCCATTCTGGACAATAGGGGACCCTCTCAGCAGAACTCGATTAACTGGTATAGTTCATTTTACCCATTGACAGCGACATTACACTGAAGCGTGCAGCTTGACAATTAGCGGGAGAGAAGACACAAACTAATCACTCTGTTTGCGTCAGCTCTAACTGTCCGTGCTCTTTGGTCTTGCTGCATCTGATGATGTCCACCAAATTAGCACGAAAGCACGTCCCTACAAAGGCAGTCAACTTGGCTGCAAGCAGTTAGCTCATTGCATGTGTAGATTTTCTTCAAAACACCGTGAAGACTGATTGCTGGTCGCATATCCAAACACGTGAAAAGTAATATACCAGGTATGATATTGGTATTTCAGCACTGAACACTTTGCGATAAGAGAGGATGGAGGAGAAAATTATGAACCCAGAATTGTTTAATTTTTGAAGGAGCACAGTACAGCGCTTTTGGGTGAAAAGAGGAGTGAAAGAAGCAAAAGCGAAAGCCTACTTCTCAAAAAATTTGTACCCGCCACCACGCATATTGTCAGGCCGGGCAACCTCTTGAAAAAAAAAAGTTCTCAGTGATTCTGCGAATCGAACCGAGTACCTCCTAGATTGTAGTTGAGCGCTGTAACCGCTCGACCACTGCAGCAGTGCTTGCATTCGCCCTATTGCTGATATATCGTCATTCCTTCGAATGAAGCCAAATGCAAAAACGTCCGGTGAAACTTTGTCAAAAATAGAAAAAATAGAATGCGTTTGCCCAAGGTTACTAGAAGATAGCAACCGCCACGTGTGACTGTATAACCGTGCGCTATTTATTCTTGTAAATTACTGTCATGACGTTGGGATAGCCGGCTCTAACGTAGGCTGCCTTCTCATAGTTTGCCAAATATAAATAAAAAAATAAAAATAGATATCGGCCAGTGACAACGCTAATCCACTATTATGAGTTCACTGTCACTAGTGTCACTTTCACTAGATGAATGCTCAGTTTGCTTCCATTATCGTTATCTAGGAAAGTTTTGGCTCATTAACTCAACTCTCCTAATTAGCATTGATTCTCACATCTAAGGACAGTCACACTTCATCTCGCTTTCTGAGTGGCTGTCACTCCCATATAACGCGTACTTCACTTTTTTATGCTCTCCGAGCATCTGACGCTGCTTTGCGGAGACTTTCCCTGACGTCTGTTGGGCCAGAAAATTGTCTTTATTATTTATCAATTTCAAGCTTTTGCGAAGCTGAAACGAGAGTCTCTCTCTCTCTCTCTTTTCACCTTTTCGCACGTGTGATAACGTCTCTCGACTTCAAGACTCGTATACACGTCCCTTGCTTTGTTTGCGCACTCAAACAACGCTGGACGAAATATGTGCACCGTGTTTTGTGAAAAGCATTAGCACTGAGACACCTCCCAACGAGTCTCCCTCGTTTTACGTAGACATATACCTAAGCGTAAGCGTATGCACGTTCTCGCATTCCGGCTTTATAAAAATGCTGTGGTGCATGGAACCAGCGAAATTGCGCTCCCAATTTCATTTGATTACTGCTGTTATCTATTTCCGCACAATTCGTCTGCAAACACCAAAGTCGCTCATGTGTCTTGTAATAAGAATATTGTAACAAAGGCTACCTTTGACTATAGGTACAAAACACCCTTACGTTCACCACAATACCATGCTAGATTGCACCGAAATAGTTAAGTAGCAGCGCAGCTTCAATGAAATGTAAGGTAACTGGTCGCGTTAAATAGGGAAGACATTCAAGGCACATTTTCAAACATTGCATGCATCGATTTATGTGTGGTTTCATTTATGTGGTGCACCTGGAGTGTTGTTTACCTGTACTTGGCGAGGTAGTGCATGGATTGCTCGATGACTTAAGGCCATCAAGCAATTTCGTTTTTAGCTACAGTCGTTGATTAAAGGCGAGTGCTTGGCTTTGCACAGCCCGCCAAAACACCTATTACAACGTACGCGGCATCCCGTAAGCGCTGTAGCAGACGCTCGCGGAGCTGAAACTTAGATGCAGCAAATCATTGGCTATCATCGTATACTCTCGATGCTAGACGCTTTGCGTGCTCCTTGATATTATCGGCACACACTTCTTTCTTTCCTTGTCGTTTCATCGGCTATCGTGTGTCCTCCTTGCCCTCTTAAGTGCCGAATAAGTTAAATTCATACCCGCGCTATAGTAATCCCTCCAGATAAGAGAATTTTCGGCTAAGAAAATGCGTAGCCAAAGAGAAAGCTTTGTGAATTCGGCCCCAGATCTGCGCAGCGCTTGCTAATCCTCCATTGCTGGCTCTTTTTGATGAAAAAAGAAACACTAAGATAACTGCTGACGCCTCAGGAACAGGTATTGGCGCTGCCTTATTGCAAACACACGGGGATGACTGGCGTCCAGTGACCTACGCCTCATGAGCGCTGACGCCGAGTGAAGAGCGATACGCCCAGATAGAAAAGGAAACACTGGCAATTGTTTTCGCTTGTGAAAAATTTCATCAGTTCGTGTATGGACGAAGCATTACGATAGAAACTGATCCCAGGCCATTACTTGCGATTGCCGAAAAGAACATTGCAGATATGCCACCCAGGATACAGCGGTTTTTAATGCGACTTATGAAATATGATTTTTTGTTGCTGTTTGTACCTGGTAGGGACCTGTTACTCGCAGACCTGCTGTCTCGGGCTGCACTACCAACTGGCGGAGGCGACCAAGTCGAGGACGTGGACGTCCACACAACGCAAGTAGTCACCAGCATCATAAGCAAAGCGACTATGTTGCGGCTGCAGAAGGGAACCCTCGAAGATCCGCTTCTCAGCCGCACCATGAAACAAATGGAAGATGGCATGGCCGTAGACGGTGTACTGAAACCGTATGCGGAAGAGCTATCCGTGGTCAATGGAGTGGTGCTAAAGGGTTGCAAAGTTGTGGTGCCTAAATCAATGCGTGCGGAAATTCTTGAGCGAATTCACGAATGCCACTTAGGTATGAACAAGTGCAAAGCTAGAGCCCGTAGACTGGTTTTCTGGCCGGGAATGAGCAGTGACATTGAGCGACGAGCACGAACGTGCAGCGTATGTCGAAAGTACGCATACAGTCAACCGAGTGAACCCCTCCTGCTACAGCCAACGCCCGACCGACCGTGGCATCGCGTAGGCATAGACCTATTTACATTCGCTGGAGAACACTACGTAGTTGTGTTTGATGCCCATTCTAACCTTCCTGACGTCGAGAAACTCAGAGGTACCACGGCGGCGGAAGTAATCGACAAGATATCTGCTATCTTCTCGCGATACGGCATTCCCAACCAAGTTTGCACCGACAACGGGCCTCAATTTGCATCGCGAGAGTTCGCGTCCTTCGTGCGCCGATATGACTTCGAGCATATCAACTCAAGTCCAGAGTTCCCACGATCAAATGGCTTAGCTGAAAAGGGGGTACAGATCGTGAAGCGTATTCTAAATAAAACCCACGAGTCCCGGGGTGATGTATGGCTTGGTCTGTTGGCTTATCGATCTTCTCCCCTTGACAGCGGTCACTCACCCGGAGAACTACTGCAAGATCGTCACCTGCACGCCACTCTTCCAGAATACAACGTCGACGGAGGCATACCCGTATGGAAACAGCGACAGTCTTCCCGAGGCAGGCCACTACCACCCTTGGAAGCCGGAAATGTGGTCCGGATCAAACATGGAAGCTGGTCACGCCGAGCGAAAGTGGTACGAGAGACTGCACCACGATCATACGTGGTAAGAACGGAAGACCATGGACTCCTGAGACGGAACCGAACACAGTTGCTGCGAACGGACGAAAACTTCAACGACGAGGTCAGCCCCGAGGGTAATCCGAACCCCGACGCGAGGCCCCTGACGAAGTTCAGTGATGGACACCGCGGCAACATCACGCCGGACAACCCACTGGGGTTTCACCAGGTGCAACCAGCTCAGCCAGAAGAAGATTATAGCGCCACCATTTCTCCAGACACTCCAGGAAGCCCACTGGCTGGCCTGCGCAGGTCAGGACGCCAGCGCAGCGAACCGAAGCGCCTTCACTACGGGCCATCCTTCCATCAAGTAAATGAGTGCAAAAGAAATAAGTGTTTTGAAAATGTGTGAAGAGAAGATGTAACAGACCGGACTATCTGCTATCAGCATTCGCCCTAGGCGATATCGTCTTCTCCTCCTCTCCATCGTTTCGTGCGCTTTACGTTCCTTCCTTTTCTTTCTTTCCCCCTTCCCCGCTGGCAGCGCGGCTACTTAGCCCAGCAAATAAACGGCCAGGGGTCTTTCGTTATGGCGCGGCCCAGCCACGTGTTCATCGTCGTCTTGTCTCTGAGCTAAACGATACAGTAAATATGTTGCTTTGCAGGAGCAGTCGAAAGTCCGTTCATGAATGTTTATTTTTGTTCTTGTTTTTTTTCCACTCATGCAATAGCTTCATTGAGGCTGCAGTATGTAAAAACTGATAAGAAGTGTGCACCCAAGAGATGCTTTTTAGGGCTGTGCACGATGAGCTACGTCATTTAAAGGCAGCTCTTCCATCCTTCTGTGAAGTCTGGACACATGCTGAAGTATTAAAATATGTCTTAATTAGCTGGCTTCACTAGCCCATTAACTGCTGAATGACATGGAGCAGTAAACCTGAGCGCAATTCGCTGTTGGTTTACCCGTTCATTGGGTTGATGACTCTGTGAATCTGGTTCACTGTCTCACTAATACTGACTTTTTGTTACACATCTTTTAGTTTAGAAAGGAAATCAGACTGTTTGTATGGCATTTTCTGCATTTGCTGCCACCACCCATTTACAAGCCATAACCTTTAGATTTTTTTTACCAAATTCTCCTAAGTTCATGTGAGTGACCTCCAACGGTGCAGAAAAGTGTTCTGATTGTACCATATATTGAGTCAGCTGCCTAAACTCTCCTTTATTAATCTGGCACTCATGATTGCATCTCTCATAATCATATAGTGGTTTTTGGACGTTAAACCCCACATATCAATCAATCAATCACTCATGATAGGATTATCTTGTTGTTTCTTTTTTTATGCCAGATCGTGTGAACTGCTTGGTTAGCTTCATGTATGTCCACTGAATGCCGTCATGACCACCCAAATGACAGCAGTTACGAGAGAGATTGAATATTTTTAATTAGTATGGATGGCACTGTGAATAATCCTGCTTGTGTCAGTTTTAGAGCTTCAGTTTCTTCTCAAATCTCGACAGAGTTTACTGTTTTACACAACAGCTAGTGGAATCCCCAATACAGATACTGCCCCACCGTCTTTCGTAGAAGCTTCTGGGTGCCTTTAGAATGGCCGGTGCTTCTTTCTTTGTTGTCGTGCAATTCACTCTCGCTTTGTTAAACGTGTAACTGCGGCAACCAACCACACAAAGTTAGAAACTACTTGGCAGTCTTTCATCTCGCTATTAGAGTATCGCTCCTATTCACTATTGGGATTCATGTGTATTAAGCTTGAATGGTAAAGCAGTCTGGTAGACTGAATACGGGATTATGTCACCTAACTTTTTTAACAATGCAAACCTCTCTCTGCTTCCATTCTTTGCGCTCAGTCTTTGATTTGGCCACTTGTGCAGCTGTTGGTTTCGTACTCGATGCTATGCCATCTCTGTGACTTGCTCTGTGATCTTGACACACTTAAAAGGCTGACTTCTTTGCATGCAACTGTCCTAAAAAAGAACTATAAATGTCACTAAAGAGCAGGTTGCTGAACTCCAAATTTAAAACCATTTTGTTTTATCCTCTCTACTTCTAGGCTGGCCCCTGAAGCAATGTGGATGAGTGACCGGAGCTGGGATGCTGCCGCAAACTGCTGCTCGGCTCAGTGTGGACAAGTTGCAATAAGGACAGCATCCGCCTTTGTGGACTTTTTCTGAAGGCGTTTAGTACACATAATTTCTCATTCTGCTTGACAAGCAGAATGACATTCTGCTTGGTTATTCTGCTTGTGCAACATAACCTTTGCTAACATTTGAAAATGTAAAATGAATCCATGAATTGTCAAAGCAAGCCTGCTCTCATGGAGACTTCATATATACTTCGAATTAAAAAAATCGCTGATACAATTTGTAGTGCTGGATGTTTTCGCATTCACTTAACCTGAAACAAGCAAAGTCTGGTCTGTTAGGTTATATGCAAGCACAGTTACACCATAGTACTGTCTGTCATCAGAGGCGAAATCAAAGTTGAGCCCACCTCAACTTTTCGAGGGCTGGGTGTACTTTCCACTGCGCAATGACTTCAATTTATAGCATGTTCATAATCCTTGAATTGAAATGTTTTTTGCTGGTGATATTTTAAACTACTAAAATTCCATAGCGTAAGCCATTCGGACTGTCCTGTCAATTTGTCTACTGTGTTATGGCTATGTAGGTCAGTCGGTCAAAAATGTTTATGTGTTGCAAAACACGTAAACGAATATGGGTTAGTATATACAGAAGAAGGTCCCATAGCACAAGGCTTAAAGGCTCCTGTGAAAAATATACATGTTGATAACTACAGAAAAATGGCAACTAAAAAGTGGCAAGTAATTATGATAGAAATAACGACAAGGCAAACTTGTAATGTAAATTCCAGCTGAAATGGTAATAAAACAATCTTCAGTAAATATACAAGGCTATGAAAAAAATGGCAGTAGAATATTTAACAAAAAGGACTTCAATTAATGATACATTAGACATCTCGAATCTACTTAAAAGTATTTAATGACAATCTTTTAGTGCATAGTGATATTGAATTCCAAAAATGTATGGCAGCAAATATGGTAGTGTATTTGCCGTTGTTAGTGCGTGTATGTGGTAGTAAAAAATTGTTGTTAGAGGTGAACCTGGTGGGATTAGCGTTTACCAATTGAAATTTTTGTAAGACATTGGCTGTCATGGAAGCATTAAAACACTTAAATAGAAGAATCCTCAGTGTATGTTTAAAGAAATTACACACTATTAGTACACTGTGTTGCTGAAGAAGCGGGGGCACGCTGGTGACTAGAGTACTGAATGTTACGATGCGAATGGCTTGGTTTTGGAGATGTTGAAGTGGGAGGATATGAGATGGATAGGTGTTGGTCCATGACGTGATGCAGTAGGTAATACGACTGTGGATAATGGCGTAGTATAGCTTAAGCAAAGTTGAAGCATAGTCATTCCTTAAATAATGATCTGATACCATGAGCTATCATCTGTCTTATAAGTGAAATGTGATGATAGCACTATAGTCGAGCATCTAGGAGTAATCCCAAGAATGTGAACTTGGTGAAACAAAGATGTCTGTGGCTCTTGATAGTAATAGCCGGGGTAGTTGAAACAGCATTATGACTCAAATGGAACATAATGAACTTTGTTTTATTTGTGTGAATTCCTAAACTATTAGCTGTACACCATTTCTTTATTAATAATGGTGTCCAAGGACTTCTGCTGTGCAATTATAAGAGCTCTTTACATCCCCTTGCTAATCTGAGAAAATGGGGGACCACAAGCAGGCCATTGTGACCAGCACGTCATTGTTGTCGTGTATTCAAGACCAGAGCCCTACAACAAGAACGTTAATGTTTATTTCTACCGCTCGTGCCCTCCCATTCTTCTTTCTCTGCTTGTTGTCGCAGGGTCGCAATCATCCGCAACAATGGCCTCATTTGGAAATTTGTTTAGAAACCTTCACTCGTACGTCATGCTAGACAGCTTGAGATGCAAGCTGCTTTAAGGATCAATGGGCTTTGTCACATAGTCTCCATCAATAGTGGCACTTGTGTACTGCTCTGCTTCACCAAATGAATTCACAATAAAACAAGAAAGGTAGCTGTTAGTAGTAGACTTCATATATTTGCAGTTGTACATTTGCACATTTCTAAAAATTAAATTTCAACTTTCTAGATTTATGGATATAAACACCTCTTGGAGAGGCATAAAAACTAATATTGTCACGTGGCCATGATGTTGAAGACTGCAGTAGTCGGCGGGGTTGAGACCAAACTTTTCATTTTAACGAAGTTTTGCCTGCAGTATGGAAATGCAAACTACAAGCAATACATAGTCTGCCCTAATAGCGGTAAACAGTGTGTCGGCCATGAATATTCTGACAATCAGTACAGTGCATCTGCTTTTATACAAGTGTTATAGAATATTCTGGGGTTATTGCTGGTGGCAGCGTAAGCACTAGACAATTCGCATAGGGTCCACAAACTTAACAGTGTGATCTCAAGGTGTCACGGAGCTCCTGAAAAACTGCGGCGCCGAGTGTTGCTTAGAGTATTTGTGGGCAAAACCCGGCTTTATCGAAATAAAACACACTTGGCAATACGCATGTACTTTGTTGTCAGGCTTGTCAATTATTTGCTAAATCTATCCCAAGTAAAAGGATATTTTTATCCCGAAAGGCCAAAAACACATCCGAATATGACATGTTGTGCTGCATGTGTTATTGCTGTGAGAAATATATAAAGCAATTCACTTACAAGTAATAACAATATACGTGAACTTCACATTCCCCAAGCAGTTTGCAGTGGCAAGTAATTTTTTTTAATTTTCAACACATCTTATGACAGCTTCAATTAATCTTCTCATATCCAGAATTCTCTGGCAAAAACAATTAACATATGGCATTTCCTTTTTTTATTTCTGGACAAAATCGAAATGTTGATGTGAAGTTTTACATTTGTTTTTATTATTGTCTTGCAACAAAGCACTCAAATTATGGAAGCATTTGACTCAACTTTAGCCAGAAAATGGATGCTTCCAAAGCTTCTCAAAAAATACTTTTTATTGATATTACAAATATAATTTATACAGGCTACAACTCGTGATTTCGGCAAGAATTTTGTCACTGTATTGGCACTCACAGCATTTTCGGTCTGGCGTGTGCTGAATATTAAAATGTACTTTTTTTGTAGTTTGCTTAGTTAACTTTATTCCTATCTCAGCAGAGTTATTTGTGCTGTCTGACCTTGTGTTTTTATCATTATTACACAAATAATGCGATAATAAACAAGTACGTTCTTATGTACAGGCCTATACTTAGTTAACTGATGTAAGCTAAGAGTAAAAAACATGTTCAATAAACCGATCCTTCTTGCAAATTGACGGCAAGATTAAGAGCAACTTTTACCAAACCCAGTTATGTTTTTACTTGCATTGCATGTCACGAATTGTCATCACTTGTAGCTAGGTGCGTTTTCTTTTTCCCATTTACATACCTTGAGGCATGTGCAAGAATGTGTTCAATGAGAGATGGGATACAGCACAAAAAACAAAAAGCACTCGTGCTGTTTACAGATGCCCAATCACATTCACAAAAAAAAGGTGGTGGGTCATCGGTAGCAACGACACAACTAGGGGTGTGCAAATATTTAAATAACGGACCAAATAGCATTCGCTAATCAAAATTAGTTGTACATACACGAAATACCCAATATTTAAAAATAATTAGCCCCGATGCGATAACCCTGAAGCGGCAAAACATAGAATCAGCTGAAGGTTTGTTTTCTTTTTGTAAGCCCTGAACTACCACAATAAATGCAGCCCAAGTATTAGCAGCACTATTGATTTTATAACTATTACCAGATAAAGCATTCTTGCTGCAAACTTCACTTTCACTCTGTTTTTTACTGTGGTGGAACTGCATCTTATTATTCCTTTCCTGCTTTCATCATTGAAGTTAGGGAATATGACTGCAATTAGCTTCACGCATTAAAACACATGCCAATAAGCCTCTTGTTGACGTAAATTGTTCTTACAGATACAGCTTTCAACACTTGAATTTTACATCCTCTCTGTGCCAGGGTATATGTTGTGATAATTTTGCCTGTTCCAATAAATCTTTAGATGAATGCATGGTGTTCGGTTCAAAATTTTTTACACTTTACGCTGAAATTTTACTTGAAAGCTGGCAACAGAGTTCTACGTAACTTGAATAATGGAGTTGCTGAGGCATTTTTACATACAGTTGAAAAGTATTTTGAAGGCTCTGGTCGCTGCAGTATACAAGCTTATCATAGTTTTCACAATTGTAGTATTATTTGGTGACAGCTCGTGAATATTTATTTCAAATAAACAGTTTTGTAGTTCTAGGATTATTTTAAAAAATGTTTCCTTTCTATTTAAAAACTATCAGAAGAGTATTAGGTTAACTTAAGTGTTATTTTTGGTTATACCATTATTGGATTCACATTGAATTCGCTTTTGAAATTTACTACTCGCAAACCACTTGCTTGCGCGCGTCTGTAGTACGACAGTGTTCATGCTGTCAACGCTTCACTGCTCTACATGCATGCATCGCGGTGAAGTGAGGAAAAAAACAAAAAAAAATGGCAGTATATTTACGGAGTGAATGATGGAGAGTAGGGCGAAGAATTCGTCAGTCCATTCGTTCTTGCTTCTGTCCGTCCATGCGTCCATCAGTGTGACCACCCATGCGTCGATCAGCCCGTCCGTGCGGGCGTCTGTTCGTGCGTCCGTCCCTGCGTTCGTCCATGCAGCCGCCCCTGCGGCCGTTCATGCGTCCATCCATGCATCTGTCTATGTGGCCGTTCGTCCATCTATTCAACACTCCAATTACCACCATCTCGCCTCTTTTCATCATATATTCCCCATATAGAAGCACCGCCATCCAGTGGACATTCCAAGGACTAAACGAGAGGTGGCACACGCACACTTTCTTAGGGGCTTGCGCTTCAGGTCCACTTCCCACCTTTAACCACCTCGAGTTCATGGTATATACTTGTTCACTGCATTCATGGCACTGCGGCCGAAAGCTCGCTAAACCTTTCGAAAACCAAGGAGGTTACGCCCAGCGAGTATGACGTAGCAAACTTTTTCAGCCAGATAGTGCTCAATGTACATGCCAATGGCTGCTAATGTGGAATGAGAGGCGGAGAATTCGGCTTTTATTTTCTTACGGCTTGCGCTTCGTATCTACTTCCCATTTTTAACCACCTCCAGTTCATTCAAGGTATATACAAGTTCACTGTATTCATGGCACTGCGGCTCAACGCTCGCTAAACCTTTCTAAAGCTAAGGAGGTTACACCCAGCGAGTGTAACGTAGCAGCCCTTTCTTGTCAGATAGTGCTCAATGTACATGCCAATGGCTGCTAATGGTGATCGCAGCCTGCGCGTTAACTAAAAGCCGACTGCTCCTGTCTCTCATTCCCCATTAGCAGCCACTGGCATGTACATTGAGCACTATTTTTTATTGTTCAACAACGCACAGAAGTCTCTCACCAGCACCACCTTGGAGGTCAAAATGTTATAGTTGTTTCGTACTACGTGGGACGAACGGGTGCCGCTATAAGGAGCTTCACCCCTAAAACGTTGGCTTAAGGCGGGTTCATTACATGCACAACATACAGTAGATTTCAAAGTGTGTTTGGCCTAGAGGGAATACGCTGTCACACGCGTCCTTCTGTTCTAATCATAGCGCGGCCTCTCGCTCCTCATAAAAACGGAATTGCTTGGCGTGTTGATAGAGTGACACTACGAAGACATTCATTTGCAGGTCTATCGAGAAGCTGCTACAGATACTCGTGCTTCTCATTTGGCATCGCTATCATAATCAGTAGTGGTGGCATTCACTACGAGAAGCCTAAGATATGCCAGAGTGAGTGCAAGCTGAGCGATCGAGTGACGTGCGTGACGTAGGCACTCAAGTGCTCCGAAACCGGCTCTTTGAGCAGCAACAAATGCTTATCGAGTTACGATTATTGTTATATTGAAACGAAGATGCGCAAGCATACGGGAGGTAGGTTAATTAGGGAGGCGATCACCGGGCTAATTCAAGGGCCGAAGTATCGG
Source organism: Rhipicephalus microplus (assembly GCF_013339725.1). Lineage (NCBI taxonomy): Eukaryota > Metazoa > Arthropoda > Arachnida > Ixodida > Ixodidae > Rhipicephalus > Rhipicephalus microplus. The sequence goes on along the minus strand of NC_051165.1, from coordinate 76,649,576 downwards.
CCCCCCGAGCCGCACCACGAAAGTGTGGACAATTTAGAAGTGGTCCTATTTAGCGCGCCAGCGGACGCCGGCTGTGGCACCAAGAACAAGTCAGAGTCAAGAGTTGATAAACAAAACAAAATTATATTCTCCAGTATGGCAGATCAAAACGATACACATGTATGCGCACTCGACAATAGTTGAATACAGTATGTCACCAATCAAACAATTTACTACACAGTACAATCAGCCACACTCAAAACAACGGACACAGACAACAATACGCACTACAATGCAGTCGCAAGCATCGAAAAACCAAGACACTTAAAGACTAAAGAGTTAGAAAACGTATTCAGTCCAAAGTTCTTGGATCAAGAGTTTGAATCATAATCTTCCGAGAATCACTCACTCAAAGGCCAGCGTTGTAGTCGTTCTGCTGCCCCAGAAGTTTCTCTTCCAGGAAACCTCGCGTCTTCGATTGGCCGCTCTCCAGGCTCCAAGCTTCTTCGAAGGAAACACGTCGGCTTCACACGCGCAACTGTTGCCACGCGTCTTCGCTCGATAGTGGTAGACACACACTCTTGCCTGTAGCTCGAGTCTTCACCCCTCAGGTGGAAATCCTCTTCTTCTCCTCCTTTGTCCCGCATGACAAAAGGCTTCGCCCACAAGGCGGAACACCCTACGCACTCTGGCGCATACTTTCTTCTTCTCCTGTTTTTTCACTACGGACAAAACCTTCACCGACAGACGCGGCGGAATAACCCCATGCTCACTGGCGCTAACTTCCTTCTTTTTCTGATCTCCCATCTCGGCTGCTCCATTAAACACCTTCCGCGCGAGATTCCAGAAAGTTCTCATCATGTCGTCGGCGCGATACGCAGCGAAGGCTGGGGAAAAGCGTGAGACGGTACGAGGGCCGTCCGCGACGGATCACGCAACCCTGCATCAGCACGCCCCTTTCCACCGAGAACTCTCTAGGGCTCGCTCGGCCGCCGATGCGAGGAGGTTCGTTGGCGAGCCTACGCTTCCAAGGGGAGAAGGACGCGCGCCCGGAAGTCTTTGGATGCTTGTTTTCTTTTTTTATCGTTGACCTCTCGGCGCTTCGTCATGAATATTTGGCAGCGTACCCTTTTTGAGCGCTCGTTTTGTGACACTGCTCCCCACTTTAATAATATTATCACATAATATTCAAAATCACACAAACGAGTGCGAACAGTCCCCACACTCTCAGAGACTGTAACATAGTCCGTCGCTCATGAGACGCCACATTCACAATAGATCACTCAATACAATTGTACATTGTAATTCAATCTCACAACACATGAAATATAACCACAGCTGCATAAGTATATTACTCCATCACAGATTCCAGACAATACAAATGTACAAAGTTCTCTCATCACAACAATTGTACAATCACATCACCGTAACAAACATTTTCACTCACTCGACATACAGTTGTGACACAGCATAACAACCACATTAACTTAACATATAGCACTATCAAAAAAATTCCGAATCGACCTCGGCACCTATCCTGCGCATTTCGAGCGGCGCTTGCGCCCTTTCTTGCGGTGCTCTCTAGATCTCTTCTTATTGTTTTTCCTGGTTTTGTTCCGGCGAGCCCCTTCCAACGACGGTATTTGAGGCGGCGTCTCAGCCATCTTTGTCACATCCTACATTGTTAACAGGTCATGACGCTCAACCGATCCTGTCCGGTTATTCTACCGCTTGTTCATGTCACGACATTTGGCCTGGCTGGCCGACTCCGTCACCTTTACACTGTCGGTTGGTTGAGGTCGTGCCGACGTAAGCCCAGCTGCCCACCACGTGAACTCATTCAACACGATCATCTTTTCATTCACTGTCTCTTGCACCGCGGCTTCACCTTGGGCTCGAGTGAGATCCGTCACGGGATGCTCCACCACTGTATCTCGCGGTCACTGGGTTGGCGAGGGCTCTATTTTAGGGTCTTCTCCCAATCGTTCTGGATCATTCGGCCCTTGCGCCCCATCGATGTTTCCGATGACGAGGTCGTACAGGTGGGCCGTCATGCATAGAGCAGTAACCTTCCCGCTGAAGTACAAGGTTTCAACCTCAATTTCTGCTTCGGGAAGCATCCGTACCGAACTGTCAATTAGGCAAACTGGTTTCGTTTTGCCTGTTAACTCACATTCCCGTACCAATTTTCTCCGCACGATAACCATGGAGCTACCGGTGTCTCCTAACACCGTAATCTTCTTGCCCGCAACCTTTCCAGGCAGCATTGGCATTCCCTTCGTAACACCGGTTGGCTGTTTTTGTCGTTACAGCACCCACAATAGGAAGTTTCTCTCCATTTTTCAACTCCACGAATCCGTCTGTGACGGCATTATCATCAGATTTCGATGCTGCTAGCACACAAGATACCTGGTGACTTTGACTCGCTCCGTTACGACATGCGTCTACTTTGTGCCCAGTCTGGCCACACTTGAGACACTTTACTACCGTAGGACTCGTAAAGTTAGTTCGACAGTTGTTCGCGCGATGACCCACTCGGTTACACAGAAAACATTGTGGAACACTCTCCGGTGCACGCTTCTTTTGTTCGGGTGCCGAATTTTTCGAGTCTTCGGGTCACTCCTTGACTTTGGCCAAATTTTTGCCACCTTGCGCTTCCAAGAATCGGTCGGTCAATTCAAGCATGCCTTCAAGTGACTCAGCCTTCCTCTCTTTCAAGTGCAGCGACAGGCTTGGGTGGCAACTGGTGAGGAATTGCTCTCTAATAAGGAGCTCTCTAAGCTCATCGTACTCCTGCGCTGTCCACGAAAGTTCAATCCATATGTCTAAATAATGGCTATCGGGCGGCGTACTGCGTAGCCGTCTCACCATTAGCTGGCTTTTCTGTCCCAAATCTGTCCCGGAAACCTTCCACAGAAAATCGAAATCGTTTCAGTAAAGCAGCTTTCACCTTTACATAGTTGGCCGCATCGGTCGGCGTCAGCCTACCGTACACACTGAGTGCTTCACCACTCTAGCAAGTACTTAAAGCAGTTGCCCATTGATGTTCCGGCCAGTTCTGGCTCCTTGCAATCGTCTCAAATCTGTGAAGGTACGCGTCAAGGTCGTCCTTCCTTTCACCAAACGCTACGAGCAGCTTGCTTGGGTTCAAGCGGAAGCCATGATCTTCCCGTTCGCTGCTTTCAACTCTAGCTTGGACGGGAGTTTCACTTCGCTGTTGCAAATAGAGCTGCTCGAGTTCCATCTCGTGCTGCCGCTGCCGTTCCCTTTCCTGTCTTTCTTCTGTCAGGAGTCGCTCCTTTGCCTCTCTTCTCTCGCCCTTTCAGCTGCAAGCTTTTCTCTCTCCAGCTCCAACTTTAATTGCTGCTCTCTTTCTTCTTTCAGCTGTCGCTCCTTTGCCTCTCTTTCTTCTTTCCCTCTTTCAGCTGCTAACCTCTCTCTCTCTCTCTCACTCAGCTGCTTTTTCTTCCTTGGCCTTCTCAGTGGCCAGCCTCCCTGTCTCTCCAACTCAGCTGCGTTTTCTTCCTTGGCTCTCTCAGCTTCCAACCTCCCTCTCTCCAACTCAGCTTCTTTTTCCGCTTTGAATCTTTCGACCACCAACCTTTCTTTTACCAGCTCAGCTGCCTTTTCTTCTTTGGCCCTCTCTTTTTCTTCTTCCTTCTGGATGACCCACTTCCGTAGTTCGGCGCCAGAAAGACCCATCTTCTGAACAAGAGCTACTAACTTTCCGAGATCCATTGTGTCTCGCGAATAAAACCTTGCCGCGTGCAAAAAATATCTGCCTATATCAGTATATCAGAACACTCTCCTGCCCTCGTTAACGAGAACACTGAGCAACAGACAAAATCGTTCCGATAGCACTATAAACAACTCGAGGCTCTTTCTCACTACTCTGGACACACTGTGCACCAAACGGTCCTTGTCGCGGACGCCAGAATAATTGTCACAGGTCCCGTTAATTAGGGAGGCGATCGCCGGCCTAATTCAAGGGCCGAAGTATCGGCCCTCCAAACCGCACCACGAAAGCGTGGACAATATAGAAGTGGTCCTATTTGGCGCGCCAGCGAACGGCGGCTGTGGCCCAAAGAACAAGTCGGAGCCGAGAGTTGATAAACAAAACAAAATTATATTCTCAGTGATGGCAGATCAAAACGATACACAAGTATGCACACTCGACAATAGTTGAATACAATATGTCACCAATCAAACAATGTACTACACAGTAAAATCAGCCACACTCAAAACAACGGACGCAGACAACAATGCGCACTACAATGCAGTCGCATGCATCGAAAAACCAAGACACTTAAAGACTAAAGAGTTAGAAAACTTATTCAGTCCAAAGTTCTTGGAACAAAAGTTTGAATGATACTCTTCCGAGAATCACTCACTCAAAGTCCAACGTCGTTGTCGTTCCGCTGCCCCCGAAGGTTCCCTTTCAGGAAACCTCGCGTCTTCGATTGGCCGCTCTCCAGGCTCCAAACTTCTTCGCCGGAAACACGTCGGCTTCACACGCGTAACTGTTGCCACGCGTCTTCGCTCGATAGCGGTAGACACACACTCTTGCCTGTAGCTCGAGTCTTCACCCCTCAGGTGGAAATCCTCTTCTTCTTCTCCTTTGTCCCGCATGACAAAAGGCTTCGCCCACAAGGCGGAACACCCTACGCACTCTGGCGCATACTTTCTCCTTCTCCTGTTTTGTCACTACGGACAAAACCTTCACCGACAGACGCGGTGGAATAACCCCAAGCTCACTGGCGTTAACTTCCTTTTTCTCCCCATCTTCCATCTCGGCTGCTCGATTAAATATCTTCCGCGCGAGATTCCAGAAAGTTCTCATCATTTCGTCGGCGCGATACACAGCGAAGGCTGAGGGAAAGCGCGAGACGGTACGAGGGCCGTCCGCGACGGATGACGCAACCCTGCATATCCACGCACTTTTCCATCGAGAACTCTCTAGGGCTTGCTCGGCCGCCGATGCGAAGAGGTTTGTTGGCGAACCTACGCCTACGAGGGGAGAGGGACGCGCGCCCGGGGATTCTTTGGATGCTTGTTTTCTATTTTGATCGTTGACCTCTCAGCGCTTCGTCGCGAGAATATGGCGGCGCGCCTTTTTTTGTGCGCTCGTTTTGTGACAGCGGCCAACTATACAAAAGTGAAGCCTACTTTATTGAAGCGATTTCGATATACTGTGTGTAGGGAACTATGCGAACGACGACGAAGCAGCATGAAACGGCAAGCCACAGCGTTGGTGCGCGCGCGCGACCCGAGCTGGCGTTTTTTTTTTTGTATTTTCGGCTTGTTGGCGTTCCTCGCTCTTCTGGCGCTTCTCGGCCTTCCAGAAGGTCTGTACTGAAATAAACTGCGTGACATCTGCTGGAGGTGTGTGGACTCCCGTACAAACCTGGAACTTCGCTCCCGTACGCTTCCTCCTCTACGTGACACGAACATGGCCACCGAGACGCCTCTCCAGGTGGGACCTTCGACCGTCCATGTCATTATCGGTGCCGTGTATCCTCAACGAGACCCTCCTATTATCACGGGCTCCACTGAGTCGGACGTCGAAGATTGGTTGGCAAGGTACGACAAAGTCGGCGCAAGTAACTAATGGGACGACCCAAGTAAGCTAGGCTACGTCACATTCTACCTTGCGGATACCGCGCAACCGTGGTTTAATAACCACGCAGCTAACATTACTACGTGGTCTGCATTCAAAACGGCTATTACGGACGTCTTTGGACGACCTGCGGCACGCAAGCTTCAAGCCGAGCACCGTTTACGTCACCGTGCACAGCAACCAGGCGAGACCTACATGGGCTACATTGAAGATGTGTTGCATCTATGCAACCGCATCAACTCTACCATGCCTGAGGAAAAAAATCAGGCACACACTGAAAGGCATTGACGACGGCGCCTTTCAGATGTTGCTCGCGAGAAAGCCCCCCACAATTGCTGTCCACGTTTCCCTCTGTCAAAGCTTCGATGAATTGCGTAGGCAGCGCGCAATTGCTCGTCAAGCCCTCATGACGCCAGACACGCTCGCAAGCTTGCACCTAGCTGCCCATCCCACCGATCAGCAGCCGCTGCTTTCGACAATCAAGGACTTCGTCCGCGAAGAGGTAGCGCGCCAGCTGTCACTGCTGCCACTGACACATGAGCCCACGCAAGCTTTGGCACCGGACCTCCAACACGCCATTCGGACCCAAGTCACTGAAGCCTTTCCGCCGGTGCATCAGCAACCACCAGTCACTACGCCTCTCACGTACGGCACCGTCGCTACGCAACAGCGTATGCCATATGCTCAACCTGCCACGCCACCCTATGTCGTGCCTACAACCCCAATTGCTGCGCCGTATCCCTACGCGAGATCTTCAGCTCCATTTTACCGTCGCTCAGACGCTTGGAGGACGCTGGATAATAGGCCCATCTGTTTCGCCTGTGGTATCGCTGGACACGTCGCCCGCCACTGTCGCCGAGATCCCCCTCCGGTCGACATCGTGGGCAGGCTAATGGCGTCGTCGTCTAGGACGCCATCAAGGTACACAACTGACGGTCCTCGACCCTACGCAAACCATCCGTCACCATCGCCCCGGTGTCGCTCCCTGTCACCTATGCGTCGCCGACCTGCTACGGAAGAGGGAAACTGATCGCTGCAGCTCCGGAGGCAACAGCTGAATACAATTCGAACTGCTTAAGTCCTCCATCTTTCTCGCCGCAAAACGTCATTGACGTCAATGTTGAGAGGACCGCCGCACAAGCGCTAATCGACACAGGGGCCGCCGTTTTCATAATCTGTGAGACCTTATGCCGCAAGTTGAAAAAGGTGACGACGCCTCTTTCGGGCCTGATGCTCCACACGGCCAACTCGCAGTGCTTAGAACCTACAGCTGTGTGCACGGCACGTGTCATTATCCAAGGTGCACTTAATGCCATTGAATTTTTTGTGCTGGCATCATGCTCCCACGAAGTCATTCTTGGATGGGACTTTCTTTCACGTAATCGGGCCATCATAGATTGCTCACGTGCAGAAGTTGCCCTTACACCGCTGCCAACCTCTTGTTTGGTGGATTCTCTTCCTGAACCTTACAAACTTGTCGTTGTTGCAGACATGGAAATAGCACCAAGAACATCCACCCTTGTAGCCCTGACCTGTTCGGCCGCTCCTGCCGGAACTTTTTTGTTCACCCCGTCTGATGTATTTACCCGCCGCCGTAGCCTACACCTGCCCTTTGCCGTACTCACCGTGGAATCCGGTGCTACCGCCATGCTCATCGCGAACTCGCTATCGTCGCCAGTTACCTTACTTCGCGGAGAGTGTTTGGGTAACGTACAAGACGTTGACCTCTTGCACCCTCTAGAGTTCGCCGAACACGCACCTCACCTCCAGCTCAATGCTATGACGCCACCTGTGGCCACACTGCCCGCGCGAGACTCATTCCAGCCCTCTGTTGCCGCTGAGCTATTGGCGACACAAAGAAGGGAACTCTTGTCCCTTCTTCGAGAGTTCCGTTCTGCCTTCGATTGCGCTCAACCATCTTTGGGTCGCACAGCGAACATCACGCACCACATTGACACCGGTACTCATGCTTCCTTACGCCAACGACCATATCGAGTTTCAGCGGATGAGCGCCGTATTATCAACGAACAAGTCGACGATATGCTCAAGCGTGATGTCATCCAGCCATCGCAGAGCCCTTGGTCGTCCCCTGTTGTACTTGTGCGAAAAAAGGATGGGTCTATCTGATTCTGTGTCGACTACCGCCGGCTCAATAAGATAACTCGGAAGGATGTGTACCCGTTGCCACGCATCGACGACGCTCTCGATTGCTTGCAAGTGGCAGAATATTTCTCCTCTTTAGATTTACGCTCAGGATATTGGCAAGTTCCAATGGCTGATCCTGACCGATCTAAGACTGCATTTGTAACACCTGATGGGCTGTATGAGTTTAACGTCATGCCGTTTGGACTCTGCAACGCCCCAGCTACCTTCGAACGGATGATCGACCCCATCCTTCGCGGCTACAAGTGGAACACGTACCTTTGCTACCTAGACGACAACGTCGTTTTTTCTCGCGACTTTTTTAACTCACCTTGTTCGTTTTCGTGCTATTCTCACGTGTCTCACCTCTGCTGGCCTTCAACTTAACATCAAGAAGTGCCATTTTGCCGCACGTCACCTCACTATACTGGGTCACGTCGTCTGCAAAGAGGGTGTTCTCCCGGATCTGGCGAAACTCCGCGCCGTGGCCGACTATCCGAAGCCCAATTCCATCAAGACGCTTCGAAGCTTTATCGGCCTGTGCTCATACTTTCGTCGATTTGTGCGCTTCTCTTCCATCATCGCGCCTCTTACGAACCTGTTGACAACTTCCAAAGGCATTTCTGCTTTGTCAAAAGAGCGCGACGAATCCTTCACCGCGCTTCGGCGGTTATTACTATCACCTCCAATACTACGTCATTTTGAGCCTGATGCGCCTACGGAGGTCCACACCGACGCCAGTGGTGTCGGTCTTGGTGCTGTATTGGCTCAACGAAAACCAGGGTACCAAGAATACGTTGTCGCTTACGCGAGTCGAACCCTCATGAAAGCCGAGTGTAATTATTCCGTCACGGAAAAAGAGTGCCTCGCAATTGTCTGGGCTTTGACGAAGTTCCGCCCATACCTTTGTGGCCGCCCTTTCGAAGTCGTCACGGATCACCACGCTCTATGCTGGCTATCATCGCTCAAAGACCCGTCGGGGCGCCTTGGTCGTTGGGCGCATTGCCTACAGCAATACGACATTCGTGTTGTATACCGATCCGGCCGCAAGCACTCCGACGCTGATGCGCTATCCCGCTCGCCGCTACCGGCTGACCCAACCCCCTCGTCACCTTCTTCAGCTGTCATAACACCAATCGACTTCACAGACATGGCATAGGAACAACGCAAAGATGTGTGGATTTCCCAACTCCTCGCCTTTCTGACTGATCCGTTAGCTAATTTGGTCTCAAGAACTATCCGCCGTCAAGCCACACATTTCGCTATTCGAGACGACCTACTCTATCGGCGGAATTACACGTCTGAACGTCGGAAGTGGCTGTTAGTGATACCCAAGCACATGCGCTCGGAAATCTGTACTGCTTTTCACAACGACCCGCAAAGCGCTCACGCTGGCGCTCTCAAAACGTACAACCATTTACGTCAGCGGTACTACTGGCGCGGCATGTACACATTTGTCCGCTAGTACGTACGTGCTTGTACTGCATGCCAGTGACGTAAAGTCCCACCTCAACGCCCTGCCGGTACACTTCAGCCTCTGCCTTGTTTAGCGCGTCCGTTTCACCGCGTAGGTATCGACTTATACGGACCACTTCCCATGTCGTCTTCTGGAAATAGGTGGATAATTGTCGGCGTGGACCACCTAACGCGTTACGCGGAGACGGCTGCACTACCCGCAGCAACCGCAAGAGAAGTTGCGTTTTTCATCCTGCGCAACTTTGTTCTTCGCCATGGTGCTCTCCGCGAACTTTTGAGCGACCGGGGGCGTGTTTTCTTGTCTGACGCCATTCAAGCGTTGCTCGCTCAGTGCAACATGGTTCATCGCATGACGACAGCATATCACCCGCAGACGAATGGCCTCACAGAACGATTTAATCGCACTCTCGGTGATATGTTGACGATGTACACAGCTTCAGACCAGACCAATTGGGACACTGTCCTTCCATTCGTCACGTATGCGTATAACACCGCTACGCGCGCGACAACAGGGTTCTCCCCTTTCTTTTTGTTGTACGGACGCGAACCATCGTGCACGCTGGACACTATCCTCCCATACACGCCCGACTCCTCTGAGTACACTGCAATTTCTGATGTTGCCAGGTACGCAGAAGATTGCAGACGATTGGCCCGTTCACTGACAACCGAGGACCAAGGCCACCAGAAGCTACGGCATGACACCGACCGACATCTCTCTACTTTCGCGACTGGTGCTCTCGTTTGGCTCTGTGTTCCACCAAGCACTCCTGGCCTTTCGTCGAAATTACTGGCACGATACCACGGGCCCTACCGCATTCTCACCCGTACGTCACCAGTCAATTATGAGATTGAGCCTTTGACACAGTCTCATGACTTACGCCGTCGTGGCCGAGAAATTGTGCATGTGAGTCGCCTGAAGCCGTATTACGACCCCGCTATAGTGACTACGCCTTACGTCGCCAGGTTGGCTATGCTATTCACCGGGGGCCAGTGTAGGGAACTATGCGAACGACGACGAAGCAGCATGAAACGGCAAGCCAGAGCGTTGGTGCACGCGCGCTACCCGAGCTGGCCGTTTGTTTTGTATTTTCGGCCTGTTGCGTTCCTCGCTCTTCTGGCGTTCCTCGGCCTTCCAGTAGGTCTGTACTGAAATAAACTGCGTGACATGTGGAAGGTATCCGGGACAGATTTCGGACAGGAAAGCCAGCTGATGGCGAGACGGCTACGCAGTGCGCCACCCTACCTAGCCATTATTTCGACAGATGGATCGAACTTTCAAGGACAGCACAGGAGTACGATGAGCTTAGAGAGCTCCTTATTAGAGAGCAATTTCTCACTAGTTCCACCCAAGCCTGTCGCTGTACTTGAAAGAGAGAAAATCTGAGTCACTTGAAGACATGCTTGAATTGGCCGACCAATTCTTGGAAGCGCAAGGTGGCACAAATTTCGTCAAAGTTAAGAAGGAGCGTCCCGAAGATTCGAAGAAATCTGGCACCCGAACAAAAGAAGCGTGCACCGGAGAGTGTTCCACGATGTTTTCTATGTAAACGAGTGGGTCATCGCGCTAGCAACTGTCGAAATAACTTTACGAGCCCTACTGTTGCAAAATGTTTCAAATGTGGTCAGACTGGGCACAAAGCAGACGCATGTCGTGAAGGAGCGAGTCAAACTCACCAGGTATTCTGTGTGCAAGCGGCACGAAAAGCCGATGATGATGACCTCACTGATGGATTCATGGAGTTAAAAAATGGGAAGAAACTTCCTTTTGTGGGTGCTGTAATGACAAAATGGCCAACCGTTGTTACGAAGGGAATGCCAAAGCTGCCTGAAGAAGTTGCGGGCAAGAAGGTTACAGTGTTAAGAGACACCGGTAGCTCCACTGTTATCGTGCAGAGAAACTTGGTTCGGGAAAGTTAATTAACAGGCAAAACGAAACCAGTTTCCCTAATTGACAGCACGATTCGGATACTTCCTGAAGTGAAGATTGAAGTTGAAACCCCGTACTTCAGTGAAGGGTAACTGCTCTGTGCATGACGACCCTCCTGTACGACATCGTCATCGGAAATATTGATGGAGCGCGAGGGCCGAACAATCCCGAACGTTTGGGGGAAGGCCCAGAATTGCAGCCTCCAGCAACCCAACATTCGAGAGTTACAGTGGAAGAGAATCTGGCGAAAGATTCTACCCGAGCTCAAAATGAAGCCCGGGTGCAAAAGACAGTGAATCGGGTGATGATCGTGTTGAACGAGAGAACGTGCCGTGCAGCTGGGCTGTACTTACGGCGGCATGACCTCAACCGACCAACAGTGAAAAGGTGAGGGAGTCGGCCAGCCAGGCCCAATGTCGCGACGTGAACAAGCTGGTGAATAACCAGACAAGATCAGTTGAACGTTATGACCCGTTAACGGTGGCAACACAGACAACGATGGCTGAGACACCGCCTCAGATACCGTCGTTGGAAAGGGCGTATCGAAACGGAAACAAGAACAATAAGAAGAGATCCAGCAAGCACCGGCAGAAACGGAGCCAGCGCAGCTCGAAGTACACAGGCTAGGTTCTGAGTTCGAATCGGAGTGTGTTTGGTAGTGTTGAGCCTTAAGGTGTTGTATTGTAGTTATCCTGCGTCACAAGTGTATGTCGAGCGAGTCAAAGTGTTAGTTGCGGTGACGTGATGTGTAGGATTGTACAATTGTTGTCAAGACAGACATTTGTACATTTTTATTGTTTGAAATGTGAATGGAGAGTCGTACTCAAGTACCTGTGTTTATATTTCATGCGTTGTGCAATGGAATTGCAATGTGCAATTGTATTGAGTGTTCTATTATGAGTGTGACGCGCCGTGAGCGATGAACTGTGTTACGGACTGTTGTTGTGTGCAGACTGTTCGCACTCATTTGTGTGGTTTTGAATATTATGAGATAATACTCTTAAAGTAAGGGGCAGTTTCAAAAACGAGCGCTCAAAAAAAGGGCGCGCCGCGGCATTCTAGCAACCAAGCGCCAGAGAGGCGCCTCAAGGTCAACGATAAAGAAGAAAACAAGCATCCAAAGACTCCTCGGGCGCACCGTCTGTCCCCCCCCCCCTCGAAAGCGTAGTTTCGCCGACCAACCTCCTTCCATCGGCGGCCGAGCAAGCCCTGGGAGGTTCTCGAAGGAAAGGGGCATGGCGATGCACAGTTGTGACCGGTGCAAACATGATAACCATGAGATGTGTGTCATGTGAGAGCATGACTACATGCCGCAGTCAAGGGGCCAATACATTTAGGCGTGACGCGGTGCGCGTGCTTGCCAGCGTTCATTTCGTCGCGTCACGCCGACATTGCCATGCCAGGTGCCGGTCCTGAAATATATTGCTACGTAGCTGACGTATCAGCAGTCAGAAGACGGCAACGAGGAAGTGGTCTGTTGGTTGTGCGTGCTGCTTCCAACTTGGTCGACGCCATACGCATCAGTTTAAATATAGATTTTAAATAGACACGCCTCGTGTCATTTTCACGTAACATCTTTTTAGTGGACGTGCTGGGTACTTCCCCGTCTTCATTAAGGAGCTCCGCAACGGCTGCATCATCATAGGTCCAACCATGTCACAGATTGAACAACCATCGTCTTCGCCACCTGCCCCTACCAAGACTTCTACATACGTCGTTCTACCTCCTGCTCGTGATCCCGGTGCATTTTCCGGTAAGGATGGCGTTGACGTCAACAAATGGATCAACCGGTACGAACGGGTCAGCGCAAACTATAGGTGGGACCCGACTCTTATGCTTGCCAATGTGCTTTTTTACCTCGATGGCCCTCCGCGAGTGTGGTTCGAGACGCACGAAACGGAGATTACGAGCTGGGACTCCTTTAAAGAGAAGATCCGCGACCTTTTTGGCGACACCGTTGGGCGGCAGATCACAGCGCGGAATCAACTGGCGGCTCGTGCACAGACGTCGACGGAGTCGTACGTCGCGTACATCCACGACGTCATCGCCCTTTGCCGCCAGATTGACGAGCACATGAGTGAGTCGGAGAAAGTGGCCCATGTGCTGAAAGGCATAGCAGACGACGAATTTAATCTTCTAGTTTACAACAACATTGCCACCGTCGACGCCATCATTAAAGAGTGCCGGCGGTTCGAAGAAGCCAAGAGCCGCCGTATTACTCAGCGATTCACCCGGCTGCCCAACACGGCCGCGACCTCATCGTGTGAAGCCGCCCGTCAGTCCCCCACGTATGACAACGTCACACGCATTGTTCGTCGGGAAATCGAAGCCGCCTGTCCGGCTCCTCTTGAGCCACCCGTTTTCGCAACGCTCGCCTCTGACCAACAACAGCCGTCAGTGGCGTTAATACAAGCTGTGGTGAGGCAGGAGTTTGCGAATCTAGGACTTCCATCAGCATGTCCCTTGACTCGCCCTGAAGCCCCGTCCTACTCCCGAGGACACGCTCGCCGTTCACCTCCAACAATGCCCTTCCGTAACCCTTCGGAATGGCGAACACCCGACCACCGGCCTATTCGTTTTTCCTGCCACCAGCCTGGGCACGTTTCTCGCTATTGCCGCCGCCGTTGGTCAAACTAACCGCGTCAGACTTTCTCTACCTCGGCGCTCATGCATCCGACGACCCCTCGACGTTCAGTCGCCGCACCCTTCAATTTCTATTCGTCGTCATCTTACGAGCCTTCCACTGACGCCCCTTTGCCCGGTCGCCACTACACTGACGCCCCTTCGTCCGGTCGCCGCAGTTCTCGCTCCCCGTCGCCGCTACGTCGCCAATCCCGCTCTCCGCCACCTCGGCGCTTTTCCTCACCGAGCTTAGCTTCTCTGGACGACCGCAGCAGGAAAACTAGATATTGCAGCTTATAGAGGTGAAGCTGCAATACCAATGACGGCCGAAAATCCTCTACTGACGCTTCCCACGCACCATAGCCTGCTTGAAGTACAAGTCGACCATATTCCTGTGACCGCCCTCATTGACACAGGTGCGCACCTGTCTATTATGAGCGTTTCTCTACGCTGCCGCTTACAAAAGATTATGACGCCATCTACGACGCAGGCAATACGTGTTGCCGATGGTGGTACTGTACCAGTAATCGGAATGTGCACTGCTCGTGTCAGCATTGCCGGTCGTCACGCCGTGGTCCTTTTTGCCGTGCTAGCCTGCTGCCCTCATGACCTCATACTTGGCCTTGATTTCCTTTCGGCACACTCGGCCTTAATTGATTGTTCGTCTGGTACCCTCAGCCTTGATCTACCAATCTTTGCCGACTACTCTGCAAAGCCCACCAGCCGCTTGAGCCCAACCACTTTCGTTCGCCTGCCACCTCAAGCCGTCACGTACCTGTCTTTGTCATCGACCCCTCCCGTTCCTGACGGTGATTATATCGTTACGCCAATTACTGACGTTCGGCTGACGCGCAGTGTTACTGTGCCCTATACCATCGCGACCATAGCGGATAACTGTGTGTTACTTCCGCTCCTTAACTTTGGTTTTACCCCTCAAGTGTTGCCCTGCCAGATGTCTCTAGCCCAGCTAACTGCCATAACAGAGGACGATGTCAGTGTTGTCGCTGTATCTGCTCTTGATCGAAGCACAGTCTCACGGTCACCCAGATCAGACGATGCTATTTTTTCGAAACATGATTGGATCGGAGCTGTCGCCTCACCAGGTCGGCGCCCTCTGCAGAGTTTTGGCCTCATACAGTGACATTGTCGACACTGACGATCGTCTCTTGGGCCAGACTAAAGTTGTCACTCACCGAATCAACACTGGTGGCTCTGCGCCCATTCACCGTCGGCCGTACCGCGTGTCAGCGTCTGAGCGAGAAGTGATTCAGAAAGCAGGGGCCAAAATGCTTACGAAAAACGTAATCGAACCATCAACGAGCCCTTGGGCATCTCCAGTGGTATTAGTAAAAAAAAAAGACGGCTCATGGTATTTCTGCGTTGATTATCGCCACCTCAACAAAATTACCAAAAAAGACGTGTACCCTCTACTACGCATTGACGATGCCCTTGATTGCCTCCATGGCGCCACCTTCTTTTCATCTCTCGACCTCTGATCTGGCTACTGGCAAATTGCTGTAGATGAAATGGATCGAGAAAAGACCGCTTTCGTTACTCCTGACGGTCTTTACCAATTAGAGGTTGAAGCCCAGCCCACTTCCCTCTAATTTTGCCTCTAATCCTTGTAGGTACATCATGAATAATAAGGGTGACAGGTGGCACCCCTGCCTAAGCCCCCGTTTTACCTCTGCAGACTTGGATACCTGTTTTCCCCACTTTATAACTACCTGGTTACCTTAAGAGATAACCTTTAAAAGATTAGTGACTACATGTTCCACGCCTAGTGTGTCCAGTATTCCCCACAATTCCTTTTGAACCACGCTATTGTACGCTCTCTTGATATCCAAGAATGCTAGCCACAGGGGCCTGTGTTCCTTTTCCGCTATTTCGATGCACTACGTCAGTGAGAACAGATTTTCTTCCAACCTCCTGTGTTTCCGAAACCCATTCTGCAGTTCCCCCAGCACCCCCTCATCTTCTATTCATGCCTGCAGTCTTTCCTTTATAATCTGCATCGCCAGCCTGTAGACCACTGATGTCACTGTTATAGGACGGTAGCTGTTTATGTCAGCTTTGTCCCCCTTTCCTTTATAGATCATGCTCATCCTGCTAAGTTTCCATCCATCGGGAACTTCACCATCGATTGTTATTGTGCTCACTGCCTCTCTCAAAGCCTGCTTAGACTTCGGACCTACTGTCTTTATCAGCCTAATTGGAATTCCATCTGGGCCTGTTGATGTACTACTAGGAACCTTTTTCTCAGCCCTTTCCCATTCTCGTTGTGAAAATGGAGCCATTGCACCACTTGATTCGTCCTTGTCTATTGTGTTGCATAAAGTACTTCTTTGCTGAAATTTTTCTGTCACCCTTGCTCTTATATATTCAATAGCTTCGTCCCCTTCTAGCCTGGCACCTTGGGCTGTAGTTATAAAAATCTGCTCTAGGCTCGTCTCATTTCTTAGGGAGTTTAGATGGTTCCAAAATTTCGCAGCTGCCTTTCTATCTTTTTTATGTACTTCTGCCAGCCACTGAGCTCCCTTTCTTTTATTCTTTTCATTGATCAGAAGGGATGCAGCCCTTCTACAGCTTAGAAAGGTTTCCCGTTTTCTTTCAACATCATCTGTCGGTTCACCCCGCTGCTTAGCATGTCTGTGTTCCCTAGAGGCTTCCTGACGTTTTGCTATGGCTCTCTTAACTTCCTCCTCCCACCAACTTTTGGGTTTGTGTCTTCTTTTCAGGGATGACTTGTTACGCGTCTTAGCAAGCTCTAGCTCAAAGAGTCTACTCAGGTTCATGTATGTCCACACTGTCTTATTATCCTCCGTGATTACTTTCTCAATTTGTTTAGTGGCTATTTCAATTTGCCTTTTTGAATAAAAATTTTCCTGTAGTTGCTCATCTTGTCTCCTTCCCACTTTCACTGCTCTTCCAAAACTTAGCTTGATACGTTTGTGATCGCTACCCAGACTTCTGGAGCCACCTTCATCTATGTGCATTCCCCTGAGCTTATCATACATCCTATGTGACATCAGTGCATAATCTATTGTCGACTGCAGCCGTCCTACCTCCCATGTTATTTGCCCTTCACACTTCTCGGTACTGTTGCAAATGATCAAATCTAGCCTTTCACACATGTCCATGATCATTTTGCCAGTCGGGTCGGTATACCCATCTATATCTTCTATGTGCGCATTCTTGTCTCCTAGTATAATTATCTCGCACTCTCTTCCTAACTCCTGAATGTCCTTTGATATACACTCTACCATTGCCTGGTTTTCCTCTCTGGCCTTTGCTCCCGTTCACAAGTACACGAAACCAAGGAGTGACATTTGACCTGCCACTTTCCCTTTTAGCCATAAATGTTCCTTGCACTCCTGCTTGATCCTTTGCCAGTCTGTACTTTTATGAATGAATGCTCCAATACCACCCCCCTTTCGGCTGCCTTCTGTTCTATTACAATACTCCCACGCATAGTCCGGATTATTCGGAGGTTGTGCCATGTCCCTGAGATGTGTTTCTACAAAACCGTATACCATCGGCCTCTCTTCCCTTAGCTGTTGTTCTATCTCTTCCCACTTCAGCCTGTTCCTACCACCCTGCATGTTAATATACCCAATGTCTGAATGGGCTCGGCGCTCGTGGCTACGTCTATTTATGCCCCAGACTCTACCTATCTTAGACATTGGTGCCACTTTGGAATCGTATCTGTCCATAACACCTGTCGAAGAGTCTCCCTGGCTGTTTTCCTCGTTACTAGCTATCTTGCACCATGAAGGGCTCGCTTGCCCCCCAAAAAAGCTACTGCGCGTCCTGCAAGTCGCCAACCCACCTCATGACCTAGTCGCCCATCGAAGTGAATTCTGTCTCGTTGGAAACCACCCCACCTATGCACCTCTCTGTTTATTTTCACCACCTCAAAGCCTTTCTCTCGACTCATCCGCCATATCTCTTGGTTTGCGTTGACAACCGCTCTTTGCAGGTTGCTATCACGCACCGGTACCTCCGGTATCGTGCATATCACTACCTGTACCTTAGGAGAAGTGGCGCACATGTCATCGACGCCTTTCGCCAGTGTGGCTGCTAGTCCTGCTGTATCTTCATTTAAGACATCGTTTAAACCGCCTGAAATTATCACGACGTTTCGTCTATCAGCTGTAGTTTTGAGTTTTGCGCTCGCTTGCCTCATGACTGCTTCAAGCTTTCGTCCCGGGAACGCCCATACTTCAACCCTCTTGTCACCTCTTACCCTCTCTTTGATGGCTTCTGTGCATCGATTTAAATTCGAGTCCCCGGCGATTACCACATGCTGTGACTTCTCAGCTGGAGCGTCCTGCACCTGGGGGCTACTTGCACCAATGACGCCGGCTGCTTTGTCCCCTCCCTGCCTCACCACTACCTCGCTGAAGCTGGGCCTTGCGACAGTTGAACCGGCTAAACCTGTTTTTTCCAAACTTGCTTGTTCTTCCTTCTCCACCGTTCTGGTTGCCGGTTTTCTACTGTTCTCTCCGTAGGCCACTTCTTTGTTTAGCTTCGCTAGTGCTTCCTCGGTGGACTTCAGTCTTTCTCCCAATGCCCTCATTTTCTCTTGCTCTGTCGCCAACGCAGTCTCGACCTCAACGATTCTCACCAGCAGTTCACTTTGGGCAACCAGCATTTTCTCCATTTTTTCCTCAACCTCACATTGCGTACACTTCGCGTCAGCCTCTTCTCCATCCGCTTCTACGCTTGAGTTCACTTTCAAACCCACTCCACATCCTGAACGCTTTACAGTCTTTTTAACCATGTCTTTCTGACACCAATTGTCCCTATACTCGATCGAGCCGTGCACTACAAAAAAAAGTCTAAGCTCTACTACAAAAATTTGCGTTTTCAATGTACGCGCACCTCCCCCACGGGGTGGCAAAAAAAAATTCAAACACACACACCCTCACTAACTGATAAATACCTGGTGACTGGCCCCCGAAAAAGCCGTACCATAAAATTGGTGCTACGAAGATTTCAACCGCTGCCTTATAATTATAAAGACCAGCTCAAAACATGCAAAAACACTTATCTGCGCCGTCGATCCGGAGCGCCCGAAAAACACGTCCATCCACTGTGACAGCCCGAACAGATATATATTCCGCATATGCACCGCCATCCAGCGGACATTCCAAGGACTAACCGAGAGGTGGCACACACACACTTTCTTACGGCTTGCGCTTCGTGTCTACTTCCCACCTTTAACCACCTCGAGTTCATGGTATATACTAGTTCACTATATTCATGGCACTGCGGCCCAACGCTCGCTAAGTCTTTCTATAACCAAGGAGGTTATGCCCAGCGAGTATAACGTAGCAACCTTTTCTTGTCAGATAATGCTCAATGTACATGCCAATGACTGCTAAGGGGGAATGAGAGACAGGAGAATTTGGTTTTTAGTTAACGCGCACGCTGCGAATTTTTTATTGTTCAACAACGCACAGAAGAAATCTCTCACCGGCACCACCTTGGAGGTCAAAATGTAAGACTGGTTACACACTACGAATACTACTACAACTACGAGGGACGAACGGGTGCCGCTATAAGGAGCTTCGCTCCTAAAAGAGGGAGACACAGTGTTGTCCAAATAACGCATCGGCGCGAAATGCAGCATGCCACATTTCGTCGAGCCGTGCCGACAGACGCTGGTTGCGCCTGGCGTGAAACTACAAAGTACTCGCGTTTTCCTAACGTAGCAGCACTGTGCCCAGCGTGCGCACGCGTCAACGCTACATTGTAGTTAATTAGGCTCTTCATGATGCGCTCACGGCCATTATGCTAGCTCCATATATACCAAATTTGCTGTTACTTGACGTCAATGCATGACGAAATATATGACTGGTGCAAATATTATAATCTTGACACGCGTGTCATGTAAGAACATGACAACATACCATGCTCACAGAGTGCTCGGGGCCGTTTTGCTAGCTCCACATGTAATAAATTTGGTATCACGTGACGTGAATAGATGACTAAGGTAAGCGACACATCCATACATGATAATCATGCACACAAGTCATGTCCGACATCATTTATGTCCACCTCGTAACGTTGTGCTGATTTTAAAGTGACATGTCAACATTTCTCATCCGTGGTTCACATAAATCAATTCCCACTGTGTGTGGGATCTGCCATTTTTTTTAGTTTGAGATTGTGAAAAGGTCACCGCTAGGGGGCCACGGAGTGCTCACGCAGATCGTATCGCTCCGTGATTACCCTACGTTTTTTGTGGTTGTTAAATGTTTTATGGAATCTGTATCACTAGTCATCGACGTAAGTTGCGAGGACCTTTCTGGTACCACAATTTTGCAGGTGGTCCCATTTTCCGGTCATTTTTCGTGTTCTGTGCCGCCACGTCAGTGGCGAGTAGAAGCCTAAATCGAACACATACGACACCATTGTCCGGCCGCTTAGGTGGTAGGGTGGACTAGGCTTGACGTGTCACCGGACTTTTTCGAAGACCCCCGCTATTCTTCAGAGACGTCGGAGGCCCACTTAGGCATAAATGGAAGTTGTACAAGTCGACAGACAGGAGATGGATACTGACGAGTTACGCGAGGGCTCGGGATGGTGTGAAATCAAGACACAGCAAAAAGCTTCAGCGAGGGCCGCAGCAGATGGCTACTCTATTAACCACGGAAATCTTGACGGCTGCTGGGAAAGCGGAGAGGTTAAATAGGAAGAGCACCCGCCAAGTTCGCAAAATAGTCAAGGACAGCCGGATGTCAGATCTACCGATGAACGACTGTAATGTCGTCGTGCGCCCTCGAGGTGACTTTAACGTCTCTGACTACAAAACGGACCGAATCTACTGCTGCCTGCGCAACGCGGTGGCGATAGGCCGCAAAGCAGTCGAAGAGGATAGTATCTGCCTCAATTACAAATAGAACATTGTGGCGCTCAGCACACCGTCGGAAAACTGAGCCGAGAAATATGGAGTCATCAGCACACTCCGCTTTGGAGAGCCAGAGTTCGAGGCGAGCGCCTACAGAGCCGCCCCTGAAAACACTTTTAACGGGCTCATCAGAGGCATTTCCAATGAAGAGAGATCCGACGACATCATCAAGACCTCCTACGAAAAGCTAAAAAAACGCATAAGGTATATTGAGACAAGCCTACGCGAGCGTTTCGTGAGCCAGACGGAACAAATTAACAAAATGTTTACAATGGTCGACAACTCGGTGGCTAAGCTCGAGGAACAAATAAGTCAAGCGATTGCGACGCTTACGGAGCGAATAGACGAAGTTGAAGCTAGGCCCCCACCTCTTGCGGGCAGGTCAATGCAAGCAACCAGTAAATCATACGCGACACTACAACAGCAGCACCAATAATCACCGCTGACAGACACAGAAACGCAGCACCAACAACCGAGTCTATAGGGCGATGGGCCGCATTGACATACACGTATCAAGATGGCTAAGCACGACAAACTACACACACACACACACACACACACACACACACACACACACACACACACACACACACTCTAGACAACATACACAAAAGTACACAATATGGCAGTGGAACTGCCGGGGTTACAGAAAGAAGAGGAGCAATCTCCAGCAGTTTGTTTACAACTGTGAGAGGAAGCCGGGCGTTATCTTGTTACAGAATAAAAATTATCAGGTCAAACTAGCGAGTAACAAAGCCATAGATGCAGCCGTGTCTAACAAAAAGCAAAGGAAAAGAAGACGCCGAGTTCCGTCGACTAGTGTTGGGATGATGCCGCCCGCCGCTGCCGTGCTCGTTCGTCACAACCTCACAGTGCCGGAGCGTGAGCTTGAAGGGGTGAAGATAACGCACGTGCTCGTAGAGATAATTCCGAGGAGGGGTCAAGAACTGTTTGTATAGAACGTATACAGCCAGCCCTCACTGCAGCACAGATTTGGGAAGCTGTTCCACAAGGTACATGCAGTCAGTGGTGATCAGCCGCTACTCGTTGCGGGAAACTTCAACGCGCCTCACGCGGCCTGGGGATATCCACGATAAACCCCCAAGGGCAGGCTCCTGTGGAAGGACTCGGCAGACCAGCGACTAGAGCTCATCATGAAGGCTGTCAATCTCACGCGCAGGGGCAACAGCGCCGGCGCTGACACGCTACCAGACCTTGTGTTCGTGGCGAACACAACCAACGCGCCGTGGCACAACACGCAGGAAGATCTCGCAAGTGATCATTCCTTGATAGAGATTAAAATATACATGGGATTGCGTGCTAGCGGGTGTCACTTCGAGAGCGAAGGAAAGACCAGAGGACGCAGACTCCGTCTCGTGGAATGGGATGCATTCCGTAAGACACGCAAGGAACGTGAGCAAGGCGACCAACCAATAACGAACATTGCAGAATCGACCGAGACGCTCAGGGCAGACATGGAGGCAGGAACGCACGAGAACTCTCCTGAGGCAAACCTTCGCGTGATAGATAGCCGGCTCCTACACATGTGGGAGACCAAGCAGTGTTTGCTAAAAAGATGGAAACGTCAAAGACATAATATGACGTTACGTAGGCGCATAGCTAAACTGGACAGGGAGACAGAAGAACACACTTTTTAGGTATGCCGCACACACTGAGAAGAAATATGCAATGGCCTCGAGAGACAGATGCGTGGTGCGAACGCTTGGCGCCTCTTTCGGCACCTTCTGGATCCGGAGGAGACCAAGAGCGCTCAGGGGCACAAGATTATCAGGCTCGTACGCGACTTTGGGGGCACGCCAGATAAACTTCTTGAGGCTGTTCGCGAGCGCTATTTTAGAGCAGGAGAAAGAACACAGCACGCAATGTATGAGGGAGACAACAATGAGAAGCTGGAAGTGGAGTTTAGTGAAGCCAAAATTGGGGCAGTCTTAAGCAACCTCATCACCAGGCCTGCTCCGGGGCCGGATCGGGTAACCAACAAGACTCTACGCAACCTGGGCGATGAGTCAATTACGCAACTAACGCAATACGCTAACGGCTGCTGGTGAGAGGGCTCCTTCCCTGATGCGTGGAAAAGGGGAGAGAGCCCCAAATCGGGCAACCAGGTGACAATTGGGTCCTACAGGTACGCCGCAGGGTTTCGTCGTGTCACCCATGTTGTTTAACCTCGTCCTTTTTGGCCTACCCAAGAAACTAGCGACAATAGAGGGTCTGTATCCCCACTTTTATGCGGACGACATCACCCTCTGGGTCCCCGGAGGAGGATGTGATGGCCACGTGGAGCGAACGCTGCAGATGGGCGTGGGCGCGGTGCAGGAATTCTTGAAATGTACGGGCCTCGAATGTTCGGCGGCTAAGTCCGAGCCATTGATATACAGACCCACGAGAGAGGCCGCAAAACCATCCTTCCCGGTGGAGGGAGATCAGAAATCAGAGTAATAACGGCTGACGGCGTTCCCATACCAAGCGTAGAGAACATAAGGATATTGGGACTACATCTACAGGCCAAGGGTCACAACGGTGAGACAGTTCGGAAACTTAAACGTCCAGTAGGCGACACGATTCGACTCTTGCACCGCATAACGAACAGACGCAGCAGTATGCGGGAAAGCTGTGCGATCCACCTCGTACAGGCGTACGCGATCAGTCGCATAACGTTCGTTGCCCCTTATCTAAAATGGCTGGCGTCCGAATGAAACAAGGTCAACTGCATGATTTGCAAGGCGTTCAAGAAGGCGGTTGGCATACCTGTCAACACGAGCATCGACATGTTTTTGAGCTGAGCCTATACAACACCCTGGACGAACTGATGGAGGTGCACAACATTGCGCAATACCAGCGATTGTCCAAGTCTCAAACGCACAGACGCGTCCTCGAATCTTTAAGTATTACATGTCACACGCAATGCGGGGAGAGACTGTGGTTCCTACCGCGGTCCGCGACCGTCTGATCATCCCACCGCTCCCCAAGAACATGCACCCGACACGCCACGTCGGGCGCCACAACAAAAGAGCAAGTGACCTCGAAAGAATATATAGCAACAGTGGCGAAGCGGTGTACGTGGTCGCCACGCGATACCTAGAGGGAAGGCGTGCTCACGTTATCGCCGTTGTGAATCACACAGGCAAATGCCTGGCGAGCGCGACGGTGCGTACGGAACACACAGAGGCGGCGGAAGAGCCGGCGATTGCTCTTGCACTGGTCGCAGCACAGGAGGCTGTGGTCGACTCGCAAGCGGCCGTCTGTGGCTTCGCGCGCGGTCGCATCTCGTGTCCGGCGGCCCGGATACTACAATAGAGTAATGTCAACAAGGACGGCAGCGAGCTTCGAGAAGCGATGGCCTCATCGTCGTCGTTTTCGTATCTAAAAACTGAAAATGCGAATGTCTTCCTTCTGTGGACGCCGGCTCACACCAGCTTCCCGCTCGCAGGAAACCGTGCAGGTGGCCTACACCGCGGCTCGAGATCTCACTCACCGAGCCGCGGCTGATTCGGTGGCCGCTTTCACCTCCAAGAGCGGGGTGATGCCTCTATTCACAAAACAACTGGAATGGTCGTGGGGTGATCATCTGACCACATTCAACGACATTACACAACATTACAGGCTAAACAGACAAAAATACCCACCACCACAGACGAAATTGGTCAAAAAACAGGCCGTAGATCTGAGGTTATTACAAACAAATACGTACCCCAGCCCGGTGATCTTACGCCTGTGTTATCCTCATCTATACCCGACCGACGCGTGTAAAGCGTGCGGGGAAAGGGCCACACTGCTGCACATGCTTTGAGAGTGTGCTGAAAAAGTTAACGCCACTGCCACCCCTCCCTTCGTGACGCATGTTAGGCAGGGACGACAACCGAGGCCAATTGCTGCTACCACCACCGCGCTAAGGCAGGGGCCGGCCTCCGCCGCGGCTGTGGTCACTGTTGCTGATCGGCGGCGTACGCTGCGCTGCCGCTGGGAGACGGCACTCACAAGCAACGAGCTGGTCGATCAGCTTTGGGCCGTCCGGCAAGCTGAAGATGCCGACTGGGTGCAAGGACTTCGAGTGGTCACCTGAGGTATTGCCATCATAATTAACAGAGAGTGGGAAGAACAGGGGTTTATCTCCTCTTTTCCCACCTCACCCAGTAAAACTGCTGGACTTTAAATAAAGTCTATTCTTTCTTTGAGACTTTCATGAGAAATTTTATTGATCCCACCATTGACTGTAATTTTGAAGGAGCGCTAACCGTAGCAATCACTCAAACTCTTTCTCACTGACGACAGCCGCTGCAGTTAGTCTTCGATCCTTTCACTTTATGTTTTATCCTACTCGACTCAGCGGTCTCGGTCTGGAAGACCGCTAAGTAATAAGATGCGCTCGTTGTTAGAGCAGTATCCACTCACACAAATTTAAAAAAAAAACGGGCGCTCTCCTTGCGCCTCCTTTTCAGCGACGACATCCCGATTTCGTGAATGTACACAAGCGTGAACAGCGCGCACAGAAAAAAAAACACTGCAAAGACATGCGGAGGCATGCGATGTGTGCAGCAGCAGAAATGCCTCTCAACTAAACGCAACAAACTGGGTTAACGAACGCGCATTCGAAGTGCATTCAAAGAGCAAGCTACGCGCATGTAACGGGCACTCTCGGTGCGCTCTGCTGCTCGGATAGCACGGTCCCTGAGGGTGTCGCCGTCTGGTGGTCTCCGGAGGAAAGCATCATCGACAGTGCCAGTGTCTCCCGTTGTAAGCGCTCGGCGGTCGGCACACTAGTAAGTGTATCTTAATATTCTAGGCACTATATTAGTTCTTTATTTTTCCCAAAGGCGCGGCTTCAGCGACCTAGCGTCATGGCCATCATTTTAATATTACTCTTGTTTTCGTCGTTTCGTCAGCGTGCAGGTAAAATGACGTTAGGTTCTTTTAATGTCATTTGTTGTAAATGATATTAGATTCGCTTTGAGACATGAATATAAGCCAGCGTTTCCAATCCACCCCGCAAAAACAGGCAGTAGACTTCAAAACAATGGTGGTCAAAAAAAATGCCCCTCACGTGCTCGGGGGCTGGGCTTGTTCGGGCACGTCATGCGCACGTGACATCTTGGTCGGGTTCTGGAGAGGGTAGGAAAAAATTTGGCTTACGAAGCTCACGCGGAAGACCGGCAAAGGTTCGAGCTCGCCTCCTCTCAACGTCGTTTAACGCCACTTTAAAAACAGTTTTCTCAGCTCGTAATGAATAGATTGAAAGAATTTTTGTGACAAAGTGTTCCTCATCGAACACCCGACAACTTCCATGGTCCAACTAAAATTTGGTATGTGGCCTGGTGAGTGGCCCTTTAGAGGCCGCAACGGTTCTTTTGCGCATTGTTCCTAACCTTTTGCCATGCACCTCCTTCACCGGGCGGTATTAGGCTAAGCGAGCATGCCATATTCCTTGTAACAATATTTGATTGAGAGTCCTACGCTATGTCACATGCATCAGCTAATGTAATTGTAAACTGTCTAAATAAACAAACAAATGTAAAATATTTTTTAAAGCACAGACACCCACCAGCACCAGTTGCGTTGCCCAAAACAACAACATCAGGGGATTTATCATTGGCAAGATGAAATAAGTTTTTTAGCTGCTGAAGGAATGGATTACCAACTCCAGTTGTAAGTGCGTTCGGGTGTTCCTACATTGGCCTCATCAAGTGTGAGGCCCACGGGACGGCTCTGTGTTCTCCCATAGTAGAGTGCCAAGTACTCTATATCGTTAACCACATTTTTTCTAACAACTCTCTGGAGCATCTCACTGTGTCGTCACGTAAATGAGCAGGTGAGGCTCACTGAACATATTTATTCTCGCCCATATTATAGTACCTAGTACTCTAAATCGTAACGCAATTTCGGGGGGAAGCTCCTCAAGCCGTGGGTCGTGCGTCCACGATGTATGTAGTGTTAGTAGTAGTCTTCGTCGTAGTAGTAGGTAGCCAACTCTCTTTTAGTCTTGTGAATGTACGCTTGATGGTGGTACGTCTACATGATGAATATATGATTAAAAGATGCGAGGTGGTGGCACTCGGAGCGTTCACTAGATGGACTGATGGATGAACAAGCAGACGGATGGATAGAAGGACGTGCGGATGGAAGGACGCACAGACGGACGAGCGAACACAGGGACGGAAGCACGGACAGACGCACGCACAGATGAACGCACGGATGGTTGCACGGGCGAATACACGGACGGAATAGACGCCTGGACGAACGCAGGGACAAGCGCATGGGTGGGCGTACGGACAGATGGACGAAAGGACGCACGCATGGACGGACAGAAGCGAGAACGAACGGCCAGACGAAAGAGTGGACAGACTGGAGGACGCTTCGCCCCTCTCATCGTCATTCACTCCGTGGATATGCCTGTGATTTTTTTTCTCAACACATTCCACTGTAATACTTTTAAGTTCCCTATATTTGTGAATTACCAGCAGTACTCATGACTTTCTTCAAGATGCTGAGCATTCTTTTTGAGTCGTCATCATCATCAAAAGCGTACTTTTGTCCACTACAGGATAGTCATTCCCTAAATACCTAGAAAAACATCGCGAAAAGAAACGGAGAACAAGAATATAAGGACACAGTACGAGCACTGTCTTAAAATTGAAGTTTAATCAAGCAAAAATGAAAACGATAAAAACCAACAGAAGAGCACCCAGAAAACTGTGGTACGTCAAAGAAATATTTGAGCTGGCGTATATCGATGGCAATCGAGCAGACAAACACGCGTTTCCTATATGAAATCATCACCCTCGTTTCTGATAAAGAATGCCTCAGCAAGTTCACGCACCCTTCCATCTTTATGTTTCTGCATAAAAATAGTGTTGTTTGCATCCACAGGATCTGCCCCCGGTGCATAATCGCACCCTGTGCATAATCGCACTTGAAGAAGGGCACGCACTTATGCCTTACTAAAAGCAGCCACGTGGCTTTTGCAGACATTGCTAAATATGTAGACAAACCCTGCTTTGCAGCGGCAGTGGTCACTCCCGGCGGGACAGCCCTCAATGCTCTTACAATAAAAAATGGCAGCATATCCACGGAGTGAATGATGGGGAGTGGGGCGAAGCATTCATCCGTCCATGCGTTTATCCACCCGTCCGTGCGTGCGTCTGTTCTTGCGTCCGTCCCTGCGTTCGTCCATGCATCCGCGCCTGCGTCCGTTCATGCGTCCATCCATGCATCTGTCTGTGTGTTCGTTCGTCCATCTATTCAGCACTCCAAGTACCACCATCTCGCATCTTTTCATCATATATTATCCATATAGAAGCACCGCCATCCAGCGGACATTTCAAGGACTAAACGGGAGGTGGCACATGCACACTTTCTTACGCCTTGCGCTTCGGGTTCACTTCCCACCTTTAACCACCTCGAGTTCATGGTATATACTAGTTCACTGTATTCATGGCTATGCGGCCCAACGCTCGCTAAACCTTTCTAAAACCAAGGAGGTTACACCCAGCGGGTATAACATAGCAACCCTTTCTTGTCAGGTCGTCCTCAATGTACATGCCAATAGCTGCTAATGGGGATCGCAGCGTGCGCGTTACCTAAAGGCCGAATGCTCCTGTCTCTCATTCCCCCTTTGCAGCCATTAACATGTGCATTGAGCACTATTTTTTATTGTTCAACAACGCACAGAAGAAATCTCTCACCGGAACCACCTTGGAGGTCAAAATCATAAGGACCGCTATTTCGGGTATGTGCCACTGGTGGTTACGTTCTACGAGGGACGCTAGGGTGGCTAGAATGGGGAGGTGTGATGACTGCAGTGGCGGCCTCTTGCCTATCGAGGCCCCTCTGCGCGTTCTCGCCGCTGGGGGGAAATTCGGCGCGTCAGTCTGGGGCGCTGTTGGCATGTGCCGACTGTGAGCATGTGTTGCTCGTGTCTCGTTGGTGACGGAGCAGCACAAGTAAGCTGTCGCTGTTCGCGAAGTACGGCCTGCTTTTTTATCGCTTCCCGATCTCTCGAAGGAGATAGTGCCAGCGGTTGTCGTCGATTTTTGAACCGCTCTGAAGAATGCCGTCGACGGGGAAAAAACGCAGAGGTGGTGCTTTGTGCCAGGTTGCGACGCCGGCTACAAGTCCTGCGGTGAAAGACTGTCTCTCTTTCGTGCACCTGCCCGTGAGGATGAATTTGAAAAGTAGGCATGTGCCATTGGTGGGCACGTGCCCATTGGTACGTGCCCATTGTGGGCACGTGCCCATTGGTAAAGACAGCGGGAAGGAGATTGAAATGTGCCGTTCGCACTTTGAGGCGGCGGAGTAAGAAAGTGCACACCCTTCATGAGGTCGTACGAACGTTACGACAAAGGAATACCTCTATCAAGGAAAACAGCTTTGATGCAAAGGTAAGGTGCTGTATTTTTACATATTTAGCGTCATGAATAAAGCTTCCTGTTTCGTGCATTTGTTTCAGATCAAGCAGCTTCCGAAAAAGCAGCAGTATGCAGTCCGAGCATGTTTTGAGGCATCGAAGCGGAAATCCATGCGAGGATATCGATACGACAAAGCGTGGCTCTTAGAGTGCATTGTTTTAAGGATCAAAAGCCCGAGCTTATACGAGCATCTCAGGGCCCATAAGATCCTTATACTTCCAAGCCGTTTTTGCCTCCAAAAGTACATCAAGGTATACGATTACAATTTTTTTCTTATTCAGCATAATTTAATCATCCTCAACTTGCATTCGCAGGCCTTCAAGGCATCTTACGGCTTTAGTCGCAAGCTTCTTGAGTGCGTGAAGGAGAAGGCTAGTGAAATGAATGAAATGAACAGACATGGCGGCCTCGTTATAGACGAGATGAAACTTTCTACACACCTGGACCTCAAGTCATCCATGGATATTGAAGGCTTCGTAAACCTTGGACAATTTACTGGAGCTCAGGACAAGCACACAAAGGCTGATCATGGCTTAGTCGTCATGTTTCAGCCTTTTGTGAGCAAATGGACGCAGATAATTGGTAAATAGCATTTATCAAAGTACTGTTATTTTCTGTAATTGCACTCATACCTGCAATATTTTTTTCTACGGGGGTCTTTGCTTTGAATGGAAATGTGAAGGCGCCAACGCTGACAAAGATAATTTTAGAAGCAGTTCTTCTGTGCGAGAAAGCTAATCTTTATGTGGACTACATCTGCACGGACGGCGCGTCATGGAACCGTGCCATGTGGCACAACATGGGTGTTCATGGAAATGCTAAACATGTACGATGTAAGGTTAGACATCCATGCGACGACAAGCGCTTCCTTCATTTTATTTCGGACTTCCCTCATCTTGTGAAATGTGTGCGAAACATCATGAATAAGCATGGCTTCAACACACACAAGGGCCGAGTAAGCGTGTTATTTTATTCTCATAATATTTTGAAATGTTGGGTACCTGGTAAAGCTGGTTTACTAACCATTATGAACTCTTGCAGGTTCTTTGGGAACATGTGGCCATGACTTGGAAGGTCGACAGCAGTCCCTTCACATTGAAAGTTGCACCCAAGTTAACACGTTCTCACATATATTCTAGTGGGTTCGAAAAGATGAGGGTCAATCTGGCTTTTTATATTTTCAGTAGCACAGTTGAGCACGCGATGGATTTTCACAAAGAAAAAATTGAGCAACAGTACCCAAATCTGGAGCCAACAAAAGTATTTATCAACATGATGGCTCAAACAATTGACGCCATGACGTCGCGGTTTCCAGCAGAAGCTCTGAGGTATGTACACCAACTGGGCTCATTTTCATGTGAAGACGTGAATACTTTTCATGTTTCAGACGTGGCAGCACTAAAGAAACTGCACTTGACAACATGCTGGAATTTCTCGACCAGTGGGAGGCCCATGCAGGAGGGCTCGGCTTCTTAAGCAAGAGCACGGCAGAAGGTCTACGTGTGACGATCCACTCTGCGAAGGACCTACTGAAGTACCTCACTGAAATGTTTGGGTTTAGGTTTTTGATGACCTCCCGTCTCAGTCAAGACTGTTTGGAGCATTCCTTTGGTATCGTCAGACAGGCCAGTGGAGCTAACGATCACCCAACTCCTGCACAGTTCATTATCATAATCAAGTATGCTTGTGCATTTTCAGTCCTGTACATTGAAATATAAAGCATGTAATCTAAAGTATCAATTTTTATAATATACATGAATATATGCAGGTGCATAAGCTTTTATAGCTTGGCGAAAAGCCCCAAGGGAGCAAACGTATCTCCTGGACTTTTGGAGGCCCTGCTGTCCGAGGACCATCTGCTGTCTGAAAATGAAGCACCAGCTTGTGACGACGTTACACTACCTGTCGAAGCAGCAGAGGTTGCGGTTGACCACGCTGACTACGTTGAAGAACGCAGTGATGACCGCCTCACCTATTATATTGCAGGATATGTAGCCAAGAAGCGGATCTTCTCAACCCAATGCGAAGCTTGCAAGGATGCCTGCCTCGTCACACGTGATAGTGTGACGGATCAATTGCCAGCAGAAGCGTGTAAAAAGTGGGACATGGGGGACCTTCTTTACCCCTCTGTCCGTCTATATAGTCTAGTCAAACACCTTGAGGATAGACTAACTCGTGCATTTAGCACCATGCGCTTGCACACCAAAGTAGTGAAGGATTTTTTGCGCCTAGCAGCCAATGTGCCACAAATTGGCTGCAGTGAGCATTCAGCTTCTTTAACAACATCGGTTGTCAGGTTCTACAGCATTACGCGTGTCCATTTTCTGCTGAAAGGGCTAAACCAGCATGCTGGTCAGAATAAAGCGAAGAAGGTGAAGCCCTGTGTTATGTAATGTTTTAATGTACTGTTTCCAATAAACTTGTATCAAACCACCAGTCTTGTAGTCTTGTACTTTATTGCATTCTTCTGCCGCGCTGCATAAAAACTGCATTGACTTCCACTCTTTAAAGTACTATTGCAATCGAAAATGTATAACAAATATGCGAGCGACACACGCAGGGTTGTTGCCACCTGCTGGTCTGCGGGAGAGATTCCTCCAAACTATTTTTCGCGTGACAAGCGCGCCCACCTCGCAAGAAGTGGCCGCGAAACCCACGCTCTGTATCAGCTGCGTGGTTTGCGCTTGTAGAGAACACGTGCAAGTTTCTCGACGTCAACAACATAATTGAAAAGACTACAGCGGTAAAACTGAGCGCGGTCGAATCATTTACCCGCCCAGAGGCAAGTAGACGACGCGAGAAAAGCACAGCGCCCCCACCGGCAGCGCCACCGCGCGGCAGGAACGCGCTTTTCGGCCAGCCTCCGGAGGCCGGTCATCACACCTCTCCATTCTAGCCACCCTAGGGACGCACAAGCCACGCCATAAGGAGCTTCGCCCCTAAAACAATGAACGCCTGCGAAGCCGAACAAGTAGCCACTGCACTTGCCGTAGCCCTACCTCAGCGTGACACAATATTTACGGACCCCAAACCGGCTCTACTGGCATACCACCGCGGTACACACTATGTCAGGCGGCGTTCAGCATTCTAGCATCCGCTCAAACGCAGACAAGCACATCCACTGGTTCCAGGGACATGAAGGCCTCAACGTTCAACCAGGAGTCTCCAATGGTAATGAGCTCACCCATGCCTTCGCGCGAGGTCTTGCGCGCTGCTCGGGGATGCGGGCCAGCTCACTGGCCGGCGACCCCAACATGCACCTGGAGCCACTCCTCTCCTAACATGAGATTCGCTCCCACTATAAGTTATCTAGAAAAAAAATTCGCCTCGCCTCACTCAACGCTGAATTAAGTGCAACAAATAACGCTTACACTGCTCCAAGCACACAGTTACCTCAGCCACTATATTTGCAGCAAATAATTGCCATATATAAGGCCACAATGCCCTAAATGTAAATATCACAAGCGTGACTTAAATTACATGCTGTGGCAGTGTCCCGCGCTAAACGCTTGCTTCGAGTCTCCTGCTACCGAGGACAACTGGATCAGTCGTCTCAGGAGCCCTAAGAAAGCCTTTCAACACCCACCAGGCCGTCCAAAAGGCCCAAAAGGTTGCTGGCGAACTCCGACTCCCAGTCCACACATGGGTGAAGCCTCCGGGTCGGCCAACGTAAGGGGTACCCAGGCTCGTTCAGGAGCAATAATGCGGTTCATTCTCTCTCTCTCTCTCTCTCTCTTTCATACTGCTACCCTCTTTTTTTATTGTTCTGAGAAAAATAAACGTACCCCCTACATCTACGGACACTGTTCCTCGAGCCTTCTTTTGATTCGCAGCACAAGCTTTTCTAACTCTGGTTTGAAGAAAAGTGGGATGACGTCAAAACATTTAGATCTTGCTTAAGCGATGTGACAGCCGGTCTACATAAGGCGTGATAGCATATTTCTTGAACTAATCGCCTGGTTCAGCGGTCTCCAATTGGCGAAAATTACAGTTTCTGATTAGTCTTTCAGACGCTGACACATGCAAATGAACAGTAAACCTTGCGTTTTTTAGTCGGTCTATCCACGTCAGGAAGCTATACTTACTTTTGTGTGTTGAGCACACTCTGGAGGCGGTCTGTAAAGAGCTCATACCAATATGACTGGACAAGACACCAAGTAGTGATTTATTGTAAAGCGGCCAAA